>VMBQ01000166.1:13383-112043 GCA_007657795.1 Dreissena rostriformis
TCGCATTGTCGCCATCGTACTATCGCATTGTCGCCATCGTACTATCGCATTGTCGCCATCGTACTATCGCATTGTCGCCGCTCTGGATTTTAATGTGTAACCACGATGGCCCTAACGGTATTCTGTACATATGTATGCATTAAAAATATGATGAACATAATAAATGCACATGCAAAAGGCTATGTCTTACTACCATTTCATTGTGATATTTTAAAACAGTAAAATGTATTTTGCCTAGAGTTAAACGATTGCAATGATCGATTGGTCTGTATTGCAGTAACTAGTTTTTTCCATAGTGTTTCGCCCGTGGGAGAATTTGTTTCTTAAGTATCTTTTTGGTCAATTTCAATATTTTTGTTAAATAGTTTTGTCATGGGTGATACTATGGTTACTCATCGTAGAACAGAAAGTAGGAATACAAGCGTTTGTATATTCAAATATATAGGGATATGAATATGTTGTTGATCGGTATTATTGCAATACAACGTTAACATTTACACTTCAATATAATAGTTTGTTAATTGTTGACGTATTTACCAATACTTAACGAATGATGCGCTAGTGAAACGTCGTTGAACATGTTGCAACTATTTTCATTATTATTTGTGTGATAGTATCTTTTCAAATTCACACGGGTTGAATAACATATAATCAGAAAATTCGAAAGTGATTTATTCGCTGTAACAAATATTGCAAATAACAAAACACATAAAATACAATGATTATGAGATCTTTCTAGGGGACACTGAAATTCTTATTTCGGGTACAATACGTTAAATGACAACTTGTCTATTTTGAGCAGTGTAACTTGAAATACCAACAGAAACTATTATATCTATTTCAATATGTTTTATTTCTACTAGTTGTTTAATTAAGTTTAAATGACTTTTTTACGTAATATATTAAAGAATCAAAATTTATCATAAAACTCATTAGAAAGCTCAAAGATTAATAAAAGTAAACCTATTTCATGAAATATATAAACTTGGTTATAACTTTCATCTCCCACATGTCGAACTATCACACAGGATAATTTACAACTAAGCAGGCAGTCTACATGATGATACTTGTCCTTCGGTGATAACAATAACTCTTCACTTCGTTTCGAGCGCTCTTTTTACTCGATACAACGCGGATGTTGTTCGAGGCTACATTGTCAGCGAAACAATAATATTTAGACCATTATGATATGAATTATGTGTTCTTCGAAATAGGGAATGTCGCTGTCTTACACGGAAACAAATAATCTCGATGTATCCACAGCATGATGCCCTTGTGGTGACATTTGGTGACGGATTGGATTTTTTGCTTGACTTTAATTGACCCACTTTATGTACTTTATTACCTAAAAGATGAAATGAACGTTCGTCTCCTAGAAAACTTAAATAGTATAAATTANAGGTATATGAATATGTTGTTGATCGGTATTATTGCAATACAACGTAAACATTTACACTTCACTATAATAGTTTGTTAATTGTTGACGTATTAACCAATACTGAACGAATGATGCGCTTGTGAAACGTCGTTGAACATGTTGCAACTATTTTCATTAATATTTGTGTGATAGTATCTTTTCAAATTTACACGGGTTGAATAACATATAATCAGAAAATTCGAAAGTGATTTATTCGTTGTAACAAATATTGCAAATAACAAAACACATAAAATACAATGATTATGAGATCTTCCTAGGGGACACTGAAATTCTTATTTCGGGTACAATACGTTAAATGACAACTTGTCTATTTTGAGCAGTGTAACTTGAAATACCAACAGAAACTATTATATCTATTTCAATATGTTTTATTTCTACTAGTTGTTTAATTAAGTTTAAATGACTTTTTTACGTAATATATTAAAGAATCAAAATTTATCATAAAACTCATTAGAAAGCTCAAAGATTAATAAAAGTAAACCTATTTCATGAAATATATAAACTTGGCTATAACTTTCATCTCCCACATGTCGAACTATCACACAGGATAATTTACAACTAAGCAGGCAGTCTACATGATGATACTTGTCCTTCGGTGATAACAATAACTCTTCACTTCGTTTCGAGCGCTCTTTTTACTCGATACAACGCGGATGTTGTTCGAGGCTACATTGTCAGCGAAACAATAATATTTAGACCATTATGATATGAATTATGTGTTCTTCGAAATAGGGAATGTCGCTGTCTTACACGGAAACAAATAATCTCGATGTATCCACAGCATGATGCCCTTGTGGTGACATTTGGTGACGGATTGGATTTTTTGCTTGACTTTAATTGACCCACTTTATGTACTTTATTACCTAAAAGATGAAATGAACGTTCGTCTCCTAGAAAACTTAAATAGTNTACTACTACTACTACTACTTCCACTGCCACTGCCACTGCCACGGCCACTGCCACTACTACAACTACTACCACTACTACCACTATTACTATAACTGATAATACTGTCACAACTATTATTACTACTTGTACATATAAATTATAAGAAGGATTAAAAAAAAATATAACGATGGTGATTACAAAGAATATGATGACGAATGAGAAGCAGGTGATGATGATAAGAAGAACAATTCTATCAATAATACCACTTAATATGTACCTGAAACTTGATCCAGTACAATAATGACACTAATGAAAAAAATCTTTATATTACACATGTTTTTCATATATTCGTGCCTTACAAGATGATCAAAATATAAACAAATACGCATCGATTTGATAACATCAAGGCATTTTATTTCAAACTGAAAAAATCAATAGAGATAATTACGGATTACCGTTAGGGCCATCGTGGTTACACATTAAAATCCAGAGGGCGACAATGCGAGAGTGCGAGAATACGATGACGACAGTGCGACAATACGATGGCGACAGTGCGGTAGTACGATGGCGACAATGCGACAATAAGAGGTTGCGAGAATACGATGACGACAGTGCGACAAAACGATGACGACAGTGCGACCATACGATGGCGACAGTGCGATTGTACGATGGCGACAATGCGACAATGTGATAGTGCGATAATACGATGACGACAGTGTGACAATACGATGGCGACAGTGCGATAGTACGATGGCGACAATGCGATTGTACGATGACGACAGTGCGAAAATACGATGGCGACAGTACGATATTACTATCGCATTGTCGCCATCGTACAATCGCAATGTCGACATCGTACTATCACATTGTCGCATTGTCGCCATCGTACTATCGCGTTATCGTACTGTCGTCATCGTATTCTCGCATTGTCGCCATCGTACTGTCGCACTGTCGCCATCGTATTGTCGCACTGTCGTCATCGTATCCTCGCACTCTCGCATTGTCGCCCTCTGGATTTTAATGTGTAACCACGATGGCTCTTACGGTATTCCGTAGATAATACAAATAAATACTGGCATGCGGATTATTATTTTTTTATCTCACTAGGTCGATATTCATCGTACGTCATAAATTGATTTGCATGTGTACCATGTACTTCAAATATACAAAGTCCAAAGTCGGAAAAGTTGTGTTTGAAAAGAAAACTAGTGCATGCACGTATCAATCTTAACAACACAAAGCATAATTGCTGAAAATTGAAATATGCATACAAAATAAAGTATTGTAGAAAAAGTAAGTGCACGCGTTGATTGCGGCAAGTATCCCCGACAATTTAATAACTGCCAAAAAAGTCAACCTTCTGACTCACTGATCCCATATTGTAAACAGAAACTCATGAGTCGATCAGACCGTTTTAGCTTCACCAGTGTGTTAAGACAGAATGCATAAACTGAAAATAAAAAGAAAGAAATCGAGAGATAATAGGCCTTGTCCTGGTTTGTCATTTAGCATTTTAGTAATTGATCTGGAATCTAGTTTTTATGTGAGATATTAGTCAAATGTATTCCAAACGATAAGATGGTGACATGTAAAAATAAGACTTTATTGAACAGGATAAACAATGATTTTCTGAAGCTTTATTTTTTTTTAATGGGCCTTACCATCGGCTAAGGAAATACCTGGATGGGGATACAATCGGAGCACTTGTTTGGGGCATTGCTTGGCTGCACTGTGCCAGCGGTTGGAACCTTTGCGGGTGTGTTCGACGGCATTATCATCGGCGGTGCGATTAAATCTTTGTGGTTGCGCGCCTTCGGGCCTATTTCAGGAAGGGCAATTAATACGTTTATAAAACGAGATGATAAAGCAGGTAAGGGCATAGGCGAAGTTTAACCTTGAGATAAAACAGTAATGTGTTCTTCGCTCCTTCATCCGAGATGAAATTGTTGTCAAAGTCGAAGAACCCAACATAATCCTTGTTGTAAGAAACCATGCGAGGAGTGACGTTGCTGAAGAATGGAAGGATATATTAAGAAGGGGAAACACACTCTGTGCATGGTTATTAGCAGGGCGACATCAAAAATGCATAACGGATCATATCCGACACGATCCGGCATATGTACCGTGTAGCCGCCGTGTAACTCCGTGTTGATTATTGAAGGTCCTTGAACGTTCGGGAATGCAATTGGGGCTCCGCTAGGCCAACACGGCAGTTTTGGGAATTGTAAAACTGCCGTGTTGATCCGTGACGTTCCGGGAAGACAGCATCATCCGGGATGGCCCGTGTAGCTGCCGTAAAAGGTCCGTGTGCGTCCGTGAAGTCCGGGAACACATTTGAGTGAAACACGCTGGAATTATATGGTATAAACAGCAAATATAATAGATGGTTAGTGTGTTGAATGGGGAAAAGTTTATCGTGTAAGGCGTAAACATTTTGATCCAGTGAGCCGAGCCCGATAAACTTTCCACATCCAAAACACTAACCATCTTTTATGTTTATCCTGATGCTTCAATTTTGTGATTTTATTCTTTATTTCAAGCTTTTCTTGTCATGGATAAAATTATAACGTCGATAAAACTCAATAGCGGCTGTCATTAGCTAGTTCCGACATATTACATAGGCAATACACAAGTCATGTGTCAACTAACCGTATATCACTTAGTTTATCCGACACCCCTTTATCCTACAGTAAATATGGCATTTTACAGAATAAAAACAACATCCTGTAATATATATGGCAAGAAAAATCACTTTACATGTAGTAATATAAATGTAAACTTATACTACATGCTGATCTGCCCTTCCCCCTCACTATGTGTGACGCCAGGAACACAAAGTTCTGCATTAGGAAGTTTTCCTTGTCAGTCATGACTTTTGTTGCCGTGCCTCCCTTCTTGACTAAAAGTGTTGACGCTCTCGTACCAGATCTTCAACATAGTCACGGACCCCAGATAAAGCTCTGCTGCGTTTGAATTCCAGAGGTCTGTCTTCTGTGTCGTGTTTTCGTATTTCGTCATGCTCTTCTTGTATAACAACAGGATTCTGCTTGAGCCAATTGGTCATGTCGACCGCCTTTTCTCCTAAAAATACGAAGGACGTCTTCTTTTTCATGTAAGCGTCAGTTTCTGTGGGTTTTGCTGATGCTTGAAGATGTAATTGTGAAGCTGATGTCGATCTTGATCTGGACCTCTAGCTTGTTTATTCGTGTTTCTGCTGTTTTTCATCGGTAGCGGATGGTGCTCGTAACAATGTCTCAGGAATTGGAAGGTCCACTTTTACAGTATGTTTCATTTTGGCTGGTATTTTGACGTTTTAGCTATGTACACGAAATAAGAGATAAATAATTCGAGATCCGATGTCTATTTCGGAGTTAATGAGGTCCTTTCGCGCCAGAGGGTACATTAGGTGAAGACCCAGGGTGTGTCCCAGCACTCCTACCTAATACACTTACTTGACTCACGAACGTTTGGACGAATTTTAAATCATACCTGCAATGTCCAGCTATTTTTTTACCGCAAAATTTCAAGTCTGGTGTGATCGTGTGCTGGAGAACCCGGAAGAAAACCCACCTGTTCGGTACGCGACCACCAACCAAACTCGCATGCTGCCGGGAGCGGGTATTAAACCCGGATCGACTAGATGAGAAGCGCGTTTACCAACCATTGCGTACCGGACAGCCGAATCGATGGAAACACCGAAAATCAACCTGCTTTTAAAGTTATTTCGGTCCTGGACAAATTTGGTCCGTTTCGCTGCCGTGTTTATCCGTGTCGTTGCTGTGTAGGTCCGGTATGGTCCGTGTAGATGATGTGATGGTCGGTATTTATCCGGTTCTATCCGGGTCTCTGTCGTGTTGGTCCGGGACAATCCATGTGGGCGCAGTGTTTAGTGCATGTTGCTGCCGGGTTTGTCCATGATGGTACGGGTTGGTCCGTGTGGATGCCGTGTTGTCACCGGGGTGATGGTAATTGGAAGGCCGTCGACGCTAACAAAAATCCCAAATTTCCACGGATGGTCCCGGGGGATCCGGGACTTCAGTATTCATCCGTGTTTATATGGGACTGGGGCTTTATGCACAGTCCAACCAGCAGTTAAAGATCAAAAGCTTCGGGATAAACGTATGCTTACTCTGTCAGGACATAATATCTCATAATAGTATTTAAACAAACGTTTATCGATGTCGTATTCACTTTGTTTTTAATAAAGAAACACGTTTTTCGCATTTGTTATTTAATAGCAGCTATTTGCAAGTGAATAATATTTAAAGGCCTTCCTGCAAATGTGTGTTATGTCTAAATATCTGATTTGTAGGTTATAAATATTATACATTTGTGGGATATAAATAGTTTCTTTTAAATTACCATTATGAAAAAATTCTTTCTTATACGACATACGATCTTTAAGTTGTGACACAGTGCGTTCAATTCATAGTGTATGGCGTTGAACCGGAAAAGGTAGACAAAAGGTATGTTTAATGTGCATTCAGAGAGCATAATCATTGTATCAGCTGTATATGGGTCATTTGTAATTGTATATGTATGTTAATGACGACGAGCTTTATATGCTTTAGTCAAAATAAACTATTCTGTTATGTTCTGTAATTGAATCACTTCCTTAAATGGACTTGTTCACAGTTTGAAAATATTACAATTTGCAAAATTATTAGATTAAAAAAGAATGTATGCATTATATTCAAACAAGCGAAATGACACCCTTGACTAAGAAAAATTGTTATAAGCATCCGTTCGTTTATGGAAATCCTAAATTTAAATCGTAAATTAAAAAGCGTTTGTAACGCTTTTCATGAAGTATTTGCAAAATACGCGAATCACTACCAAAAGGTTTAAATTGCGCAGTATATATCAAATTACGAAAGGTTACAGTAGAAAAGAGCTGGTTGTTTCTAGAGGTCCCGGGTTCGAAACTCGTAGACGGTTATATTATTGAAGACTATTCCAAACGGTATATATTTGTTAGTAAATACATTTAATGACATCTTTTTTAAATACGAAGACCTTTGAACAAGTCCCTTTAACCTGAGTAGTATTTATATATGACACGCAATTTGTAACATGCGCTTGCGCGATTAGCCCGCTTACATTGAAACCTGTGCGTGCTTGCTTTGACAATTTTAACTGGTTGCTGTGCATATGTTTTCTCCATAGGTTTAACAACAAAAAAACACACATGTGGAAAAGTTGACATACCAATAAGTAAGTAAATTTATTTATTAATTGCGTACTTGGGATTTTTGTTAAAATTAAAACACTCACACATTATTTCTTCTGACAAACTGATTTCAATTTACATAAGAAACGGAGCAATGTCAACAAAATAGGCCTATTAAAGAGGAGTCTGGATGCATTAAGAAGTAACGAGCCGATTTGCATTTCACAATATTCACAAAAACCGTGAGTTTATTTTAACATACATGATGTAGTTAAAAGTTGTCGACCTTGGGTTCAATGTCTGAACAAAATCAAGGTCAATGTCATTTGTATTTAAAATAAAATCTCATCATGCTTTTTTTGACATTGCATTGTAATACAAAAATATCCCATTGTAAACTTAAAGTGGTAAAAATAGTAGTTCACATCATAAGTGTTTATAAGCTTTAAAGACATACCCATGTTGGAACTGATATTTTTAAGGTCAACGTAATGTCAAGGTTAAAAATATCTTAATGCATTTTTTTCTTCAGTTTATTTTCATTTCGACTCATGACATCTTGTAACGTTTATTTGCATACATTGACCTAAAAATTTGAACTTTGCTGCTCCACAATAGTTACTGGGGCTCATTTCGTAACAGGAAATGTCTGTAATGTCTTTACTAATAAATCAAAGTTGTTGAAACTAAAAAATAATCAAAGTGACTCTCTCAGTGATTGACATTTATAAATAAAATAATCACAAAGTGAAAAAATTCAAGTGCGTATTTCGGTGAATATTTTGTTTTTAAAGCAAACATGTGTCGCATTCGAATCAAAAATAATAACCGATAGATTGTTCAAACTTAATATTCTTATTAATCAGCGTTTAAATGTGAACATTTGTGCAATGCGTTGCTTTTTCTTCGACTTTAAATAAGCGCACACACAAATGTGGCGTGACAATGTATTAATGGTTTCCTTTGTAGCTGTTATGACACAATTTTATAGTATAATATCCTAGTCAGTCCGCTTTTTTCTCAAATGTTCGCTTAAAGCTGTACACACGGCATGTTTGGAAGCGATAAATAGCAATAATTAATTATTTTTATTCCAATAACATTGCACTGACTTTTTTTAAAAAGACGAAACACTTCTACGAAAAAAATATTTACAATCCTTAATAAATCTTTGATACCGTGAGAATGTCTCTTTGCATTGAATGAATATCATTTAAATGTCTTGGCGTTTACCTTCTGAATTGCAGTTGTGTGTACTTTTTGTTTTACTTTATATTTTATTTTATACAACCTTCGTTTGCTTCATTTTACATTCAGTTGCTTCTCTAATGTAAAATTAACTAATGTCTTGACACATGCAGGTATTTAGCAGTTTTATCCATAAATGCATTGTATATAACCGCACATTCAAGCACAACAAGACCTATTGAATACATATTATTGTTATGTATTTTTTCTCTTAATAGCTGTTTGTTTTTTTGACATTAATAACACATGATTATTGATACAAAAAATAGTCAATCAGGTAGAACATCCTTAATTAGTTAAATATTCCGATTATTTCCAGGCCTATAACAGGAAAGTCTTAAATCGCTGACAAGCAAACGGAACCAGGCTTCGAACGGATGATGTCATCGTCGTCAGTTTAATGTATCAGTCAGACATAGATGATAACAACTTTCTTTACGTCTCCATTAAAAGCACAGTATAAAAGCACAGTACAGCGATTTTTTTCCCAACATACTACTACATTAAAATGGAACGCCAGTGTATGAATAGAACACCAACGTCTTTTAAGGAAGAAACAGATGAGTTATTGGAGGGGACTAACGAAACCAGTGGAGTTTTTCTGGTCAACCCAAGTTGCACACAACTTGGTGAAGACAAATTTAGAATACTTAAACCAGGCGATCATATAACGTGTCATCGATCTTATATAATATATCATCATGCGATTGTTGTGGATGTCGATACTTCTGGAAATCGCCTCCATGTCATTCATTATTCCACCGTGGAATGTAAAAGGATCAAAGATAAAAAATGTCAGATTATAATAGAGTGGCTTAATCGTGACCAGCTTCTCGGAGATTGGTATCGGATTGATTATCCAAAACAAGTTACAGATAACAATGGCACAGAAAAAGTTCTGGAAAGGGCTCATTCAAGACTAGGTGAAAAAGACTATAGGATGCTGAAGAATAATTGTGAATCCTTTGCTTCCTTTTGTAAGACTGGAGTGAGTCACTGTCTTCAGACTAAATGGGTAAAAGGCAAGGTGAAAGAAATTATTTGGGTCAACACGAAACGAGTTTTGAATGACATCCCAAAACTAGGTTGTACATTAGCGAAAAATATAAAAGGTGGTGCATTAGCGAAAAAGATAACAAGTGATATAGCTGAGGGTGCAATTAAGCAAAGCACTAATAAGATTGCAATTGCAGAGGGGTTAGAAAAGGTTTGCAAGGCTTCTAATTATGTTGGGGCAGGACTAGTTGTTGGGGCTGAAGCAGGTTTTATGGCGTATGATATTAGAAAGATGTCTTCTAAACGGGAAGACGGCGGAATATCACGAAATGTATTTACAGAAATGGCAACCCAAAGGGCAACAGAGGCTGCAGGTGCGACTGTTGGTACAATTGGTTTGGGTTTGGGTTTGGAAGCATTTGGTGCGTTTATAGGAGGAGGTATAGGAAGTGCTGTGCCAGTTATTGGCACCGTCATTGGTGCGGCGGTTGGGGCGTTCATTGGAAGTTTCGTTGGTGGCATAATTGGCTCAGTTGCTGGTCGTGCAGGTGGGTCTTTACTAGGACCGAAGATAGCAAAAATAATTAAGAAGTGTATTCAAGATGACAAAGCAGTGAATTCAATCGATGATATCCATCCCTGCGATCATATAATTGTATATGCATCGTTTTTTCATCGACATTGTCATGCAATTGTTGTCAACGTTCGAAAACCTAAGACAATCCTTTTGATAAGAAATAAATTTCGGAGGGGTGTTGTTGATGATACCATGGAGTTTAAGAAACCTGTTTACAAAGTATTATACAGCGAAGGTACAGCATATAGTCCAGAGGTTGTGGTTAGTAGGGCATAATCTAAAGTTGGTCAAAACGAGTATTCCTTTTTCATGAATGACTGCAAGGCCTTTGCGCGATGGTGTGTACAGAGAAGTAAATAAATATGAAAAATGTACAAACATTACACCATATCGGTAAAATTTGATGTTCAAGTTATGTGCAGACTGCTAGTTATTGCAATGTTGTTCAATTATAATATAATAGCCACGTTAGATTTTAAAGGGACTTGTTCACAGTTTATCAAAATGAGAAATTTTCAACTTTTTGTCAAAAATTCAAGAAATAAATGGACAATGTACATCAGTATGTGAAATTACACTAATGACGCAAACTTATACTAAAAATACACTTTCGTTTACGAAAAATCATCGTTAGAATATTCCGGCAGCGCTCGTCCTGCAGGGCGAGTGGCATTTCTGGCCGAAAAGATTAAAATTTCAAGTTTTAACACATCTTTACCAAACAAAACAACTTTTAATCGGCGATTAAAAATTAACCGAATGTTGATTATTGCACACTGCGCTAAAATAAGTCCTGTTCCCATTACGCGCCGATACCGGTATGTACCGTGAATGTATCCTATACAGTACGGTATACGGTCTTTAAATACTGCTGAAAAATTCGTATAAATTCTTCACATCTTAAGATTAAAAGAGTGGCTTTTGGCAAGTTTTAATGGACGAAAATGACAAAGAGAAAACTGCCTTTCGTACACACAGAGGCTTGTTTGAGTTTAACAAAATGCCTTTCGGACTCTCAAATGCTCCTAAAGTGTAAACATAATGATTGTGACCATGTGGACAAAATGAAAAACAAACAAGTTAAACGTGTGTTAAAACAGTTTATAAACTTTATTGCATTTCATGAGTTAACAGTTGTATATGATCACCTATAGAAAATCACAATAAAACATATAAGTTACTGATTTATTGCACTTTTGCAATAAATTGCAGGGCAAGTACATATTTCAGCAGGGCAAGTAAAAATTCTTAGCTACTCGCCCTGCAGGGCAAGTTGCTGGAAAAAAAATGTCGACCCCTGAACTGCATTTATATCGGCCATGTTTTGACACAATACTAGCTTGATTTAGCAATTAGCTCCCCATATTAATCTGTATCATGTGCAATATAACTCATATTATCAGCCCTTTTGATTGGTTGCACAGTTGTGTTACTATTCGCATGTGCTTGTTCTATAAATAGTTTGTGAATGGAAATACGAACAATCTTTTGTTCGTGTTGTTCTAAAAATATTTAAACACATTTTTCAAAAATAAGCTAATTATAAAACATTATTTTGTTAAACATACTAATAAACCCCTAACACACTAGCTCAATTATGAGTTATGTGATAATGTGATTTAATTAATCATAACATTAGTCTGGAGTAAACATGACCTACTTTACCATGTAAACCAGAAATCATGATAAAGATTTTATAATAGTCTTTAGTCATTAATAAACAGCAAATAAATTAAAACTTCTAAAAATTGAAAAACATTAACTGTCCAGCACTTCTTGAGGGGGTTTCAAGATAGTGGATTCGTTAACCTACCAATACTACGAGGAGGGCCGGTTGAGAATAAGGGATAGTTTAAATTATAAGATGTTATATATGTAATCATCCTGCAATATCTGAATACCAACTGCAAAAAAAATAAAAATGGAAATGTTTATGAATTTTCTTAATATACTAACATTTCCACTTGACATAATGATAATTATGGATAATACGGTCACATTGATTATTCACTCAATGTATATGAATGAAACTAATTGAACAACATTGCAATAACTAGCAGTCTGCACATAACTTGAACATCAAATCCGCGTCACAATGGGGAGGAGTGCTCTCCCTTTCCACCGCGGAAAACGATAGACAACTGGAACAGGCCACCATTACTACGTTTATACAAAACAAAGACGTGTACAACGAAACTACTCGAAATAATGCATATCTTTGCATACTAGTTTGCGATAAATATGTATTTGTCATACGTTATTATGACCTCAATCGTTATGTGTATGTGATATGTACTGATTTGTTGAACAATAAAATATAATTAATGTACAGTCTAACCTGTCTTCAGAGACCACCCAAGGTGAATCTAGGAAGTGGTCTCTTAACCGAGGTGGTCTCTGAGTACAGTTTGGCGTGTCAGACCNTCAAACAATTAACATATTTATTTACTCACAAAAATATTGCAATAATACATACATATCAAATAACAAGCTAACATATCAAGCATAGCAACAATGTACATTGTATTTACATAGAAAAGCATACACATATTAACACATGACATCCATTTTAAGATGGCCTGAAAAAGAAATCTTCGTCTGTTTGACATTCTCTACATTCATCGCTATGTCCCCTATTTGGTTGTTGGCTTCCATCAATGTAGCGAGTAGATCGTTGTGTCCTTTCTTCACTGCCCAGTCCTTTAGTTTTCTGGTCATTTCACAGACCTCGCTCATGGAAAGTGTTGGTTCCGATGTCTTCGCTTCCTCTTCTAGTGGTTCGTTGTCATCTTCGTTGTTTGATTCACATGCATCGTCTTGTAGAATGTCAGGTGATGACTTCTTCCATTCTTCCATGTCCGTTGCACATGTTGTGATGTCCCGGTCAATGTTGATGAGGTCCTTCACATCACATCCGAATAAATAACATGCTAATTTGTGCATGATGAGAAGCAACTCGTCTTCAACATCATCACATTCACTTCTTTCACTGTTTTCACTTTCACTTGCAATGTTTTCACTTTCACTTGCACTTTTTTTCACTTTCATCTGCACTGTTTTCACTTTCACTAGCACTAGCACTTTTTTCACTTTCACCCAGGAATCCACATTTGGCGAAACACTTGCCGATCGTCTCCGTCGTTGTCTCCTTCCATGCGCTGATAACCCAGTGTAATTCTTTACGGATATCATCCCATTATGTATCGTTGTAAATGAGTTCATCTCGAACGAGTGCGTCTTTTAAGATTTTGATAGCTCCACATTGCTTTAAGAAATATTGCCAGCTGGAGGCCATCGTATCGCGTATAAAGTTTTATTAACACAAATGCTTAAAAGACAATAAAACACGTTGCAAATAACGTGTTCAACTCTACAGTCTATCGCAATGCAAATGTATACACTGGTGTGTCGTTCGTTATCAATTGAACCACACGTTAACCGATGTTTTGCTTCAATGCTCCAATCCCCCGGGGGATATCATCCAATGGTGGGATGGGAGAAGTGAATCTCCAGAAACATTAGTGTAGAATGCAAATAATGGCAAAGACCTGATTATTAACACAACTGTAACATAACATGAATTATTGTATTGCATGTATTATGTTGCAGTGAAATGTTTCTATTCCTTTTTTTAAACAAACACACACCTAATTTACATATTAGAAACACACAATTTGAAACGAAGATTGATAGTAAAATATAAGTGTTTATCGAAATTTAAAATAAGGCCTATTTTCTCAATGTAATTTGCAAACTCAAGATGACACAGAAGTCAAATTTTATTTAAAATGTATACGGCACTACTTTTTAAAATTAAATTGTTAAAAAGTGCACTACTGACTAACCGCTGTTAAATTCGATTTATAGTTATGATATACACCTGTCAAAATTCATCAATTACCGGTAGCCGTATACTTGAAATGAATAACCTGAGTAAGCAGGTGAGGGTTGGTCTGTCATCTGAAGTTTATTAATCAACACCAGTTTAGTCACAATTTCTATCCAATGCGAGATCTTTATGTTGCCCATTAAATACATTTTTCTGTGGTTTTCCTCATTTTTTCCGGAGGAAAAAGGAAGCAGATGAAGCATCCGCAACTCCTACATAGTCAATAAGAGCGACACTTATAGTATATAAGCTGTTCAGATGTTTGTTGACAACAGCTAATTTATAATTAGGGATTTATGTAAACAAATTGGTTTTAACTTGTTAACAAAGACACTGTACAAAATGAATACATTATCGACAACTTTATTTGCATTCGTGTGTGTCCAGTTTGGTTTGATATCAGGTTACAACATGAAGACAGGTTAGTGGAGGGGTTTACTTCTAATGGAAGAGTTAAGCTTCTTAATGCAATACTAGTTGTTAAGTAATAACCATACATTTTGTTGCAAAATTTTGCATAACATGAACTAATTTGCATCCGTGGATATATGTGCAATCGCTAGTAAGAACGTGTAATTTTCATCTTGTTGCAGATTTGCTTGCTATCATAAACGGTAAAGTATACTTTTTGGTAAAATATATGGAACATTATAAATACTTTGTTAAACGCTGGCGCACGTGATAGTTTTATTTAAGCACGTTTTAGCGAGGTAAAAATACAAATACATTCACCATGCGTCATGATCGAGTATTATCTTTCAGGAGGACTAGGCATGTTTCAACCGATGTACCAATCTCTTAACCACAACCTTCAGTACGCAATGCCGGCGTTCCCGCAGTCGCCGGCGTACCTGCAGTCTAACTCGTTATATCCATACAACGCACAATACCCTCTCGGATATGGCGCTATCAAACCATTTGGGATTGGGGTAAGTTGACCCTTGTACATTTTGTTCTGTGTTCTGTCTTCATTGGATAATGAAACCTTCACAACATTCTGTATGCATTGCATTTGCATTTATAAACGAATTGCTCTAAGTGCAAAAATGAGTTATCAAACAAAAGTAATAGTTTATTATGTACGCTTAATTAAACATACAAGTACTGTTAAGCGCGTTTATGTTTATGATTTCGTTTACATCTTTTAAATCAACACATGTTTAATTATAGATGTGATAATTGAACGTGTTGTACATATCTATTTCAAACAAACCCGATGTTAAACCCGAATATAACTTGAAAGTTACTGTATAGAAAGTAGGAACAATCTTACTAAAGAAAAATTCGAAACAGATAAATTATTAAAAATTCAGAAGTGGCAACAGACAACCAACGAAATTAGAGCCATAATAAATTATTTCATCTTGTACCGGAGAACATTTATCCATGCACGAAAGCGTGTACACTTTTGGGAAATCTTCTTTATTGTGTCCATACGAAAAATAGACACACTTTTCATTTCTGTAACAAATACGAATGTCGTTACCGGCTTAAACCTGATTGTTGTGAATTTCAATGAATTAAACAAATTTTGATTTGTGGCACCAGTATAAGACATTTATATATTTTATTTAACATTCCAATTTCAAATTCATGTATCGGGTTAATATGGAGAAGATACAATATTGACATTCACATCGTACATACTCGGAAAGCCTTGTTATTTTCTAAATATCTATTTACTCTTTGGGACAGCTGACTTTACATACTTGTGTGTTTCATTACTAAGTTATATTAAGTTCAAATAATTTTGGGACGCAATATGCCTTTGAATATATATATATATATATATATAGCAAAATACGCTGTGACCATCAATCGGAGATCCTCTATACAACAGACAGCAAATATATGTAGTTTCCAAGAGTCTCTGAATCTTGATGTTGTCTACCTTTACGCCTTCGTCCTCCTTTTCAGTCGCTGCTTGGCGGCGCGTATCCTGGTTACGTGGCACCACCTCTCTACCGGCCGTACGACCCCCACCAGCAAGTCGTCACCAAATCCGTCATCTACTCCACACTCTTGAGCGAAATTCTCCGAAGGCTCACCTCAAAATGAACATTTTTTATTATAACAACATGCATGTGCAATATATTTAAATTACGATGTATGTGAAAGTTATGTATCAGCATCTGTTAATTATATGTAAAGTGTATGTTCGTTTCCTTTTACATGCCTGAAAATGCAATCATTTTTATAAATAACAAAGACCGATTTGTTGACCTAAATATGTCTTAGTAAATGTACTGGTACCGTTTTATGTCCTGATGGCCAAGACATAAAACGGTACCTACCAAATTATTAATATGATGTACGTATTTAATAGAACAGACCTTAGCTCGTATAAATGCAGATGCCACCACGCTGTGAATAACGCTTTTTGAATGTCATTCGATATAGATTAAGACACGAAGAATTGCCCTTAATGTTTCTCCTGTTTCTGAAGTTGAATAAACATCCGTCGCGTATCTATAAGTTAATTTAGAATAGTTTATTTCAGTAAATACCGCATTGAGATATTAATACTATCTCTCGTATTGAATTACTATTGATGTATATACCACCTACAACTAGTGTGTGCTTGTATCATGAAAGTTTGATCACAAACTGGAATAAGAATTTTAAATTTTGATGACATACTACATATATAAACCATTAAAATATGCGCAAGTCTTGTTTTCATCAGTACTTATTGGTTCATTTGGTTTTCTGTTGCACTGTGAGTGGTAAATTCTGATTCAATGATACATAAGTAATTTAGTGTATTTGATACGGATGTCACACAAAAATGTTTAGTTGAACGGAATACAGCATTATGATTTTGTAGACATATTTATGAGTTGAAGAAAATAAAAATTACATTTTATATAAAACTAGTTTTCATTGGATCTGGCGTTTCTGGAAAATAACATTTTTTAACGCGTTCAAACTTTCAAACTTTCAAATAAAGCATTTTAAGGGGTATATCGACGGTATCACCCCCAGAATGAAGTGTCCTATTCTGCAGGGTAATTAAAAGCGTTATTAAAAGTTGAAGCGTTTTTAAAACAGTTAATATACAGGCGGAATTCTATTTGTAATAGTTACCGTTATCCGTTCGCGTTTGTCGTATAAAGAGTGGTCCGCTTAAATAATCGTTGCTTCTCATACTTAATTTGAAGAGTATCTAAACGTGAAGTGTTAGATCATTGGCCATTAGTTGGCTCATCAATGTTTAAGAAACGACATATTGCCAGCTAAAACGTCCAAGGTATATATGAAGTGACAATAGAATACAAACCCTGGGACCGACTTAGTGCATGTTGTCAACATCTGAACAATTGGCAGTAAATATTATCTATTTTATAGCGCGGGATGTTATATAGTAAGTTAAGCTAGTTGATGGCTTGCGTACTAACATTGTTAAATTGTACAAGTTATTAATGTTAAAATTCATTAAGCATCTAAGTAACCAATAGGTCGAAAGGGAAACAGCTTTGCTTAAACCGTCGTCGAATGAATACGTACGTTTGACAAATATATACCAATATACGTTCATTATGGTTGACATGGTATTTTAGAAATAAATGTTAAATTTGTAATCACAATTTTATATCTCAATTATTGTTTAATAGCAAGTATAATTTTCTCCTCTTCAAAACAGTATCTGAAAAAGAATGATATGGCCCCGTCTTTTTCAGATGCTGTGTTATATACATTATTGTCGTATTTTTATTAGACAGTAATGTATTGAAAGATACTATACTTGTACATCTACATGTTATCATGATACATTTATGGGAACGTTATAAAGGCAAAATAAACCCTATCGACTTCTAAAGCTCTAAAATATCTCTTTTTACATGGATATTTGTTTTTCACAATGGTAATAAAATAACGAAATTCACAATGTGGTCATTACAAAAAAATTGATCAGCTTAAAGGTATCGTCGATATACAAAGCATTTGTCAAAAATATTGACAAAAGTTGTTTTGAAAAGTATAAAGTAAAATTAAGATGTTTCACAGACACCGATGCTCTTCACAGCACATGTGATAAAACAGGAATATTCAACAGCCATTTAAAGAAATACACACACAAATCATGACTAAATTTAATCAAAACTTTCCACAAAATGAGTTGCAGTTACATGTTTTCCCCTTTTCAATAAACTAACTGGGTGGTTTATTGTTCAGCTGTGAAATTGTGAGCAAATTCACCAACCAATTATTTAAGAGGAGTTGCTATCACCACCACCACTTTATATACATGTTTTATTAAGTGTAATTAATAATACAAATTCTCAATAGTATTTTGTTCTCATTCAACGGTCATTCCTGTATGACCATACAAATACAAAGGACATTCAGCCGCTGAACAAAATTCATCAAGTACTCAAAAGGAGTTGAGTACATAAATGTTCCAAGCAACTGGTCCTTCCTTTCCGGTTATTGTCAAGGCCATCCAACTGTGAAAGTTTGAGTCATAGCAGTTATTGGGAAGTTGGGTAAGCTTCGGGACGTACGTATGAACAATTGCTTAATATAGCAAACGATGAAAGTCCAGAAACTCTATGAGGAGAGACATTCGCGTTCTTATCTACAATTTTAATAATAGAACAATATAATTAACATTACATGATTACAGGAATTCCTTAACGACTATTTACACATTCACCGGTGACACTTTAAGCAAAATCCACACAGCTGATTATGAGGAGTTTTGCACACACACTTCGCGCTATACGTATGCTTATGTTCTCTAACTTTGTGAGGACATAATACCACATAATTGTAGTTGAACAAAATCATATCGGCGTTGTATTCATTTTGTTATAAATTAAGAAACACGTTTTTCTCATTATGTTATTTTAAAGCGGCTATAAGCACGTAAATAATATAAAAATGCTTTCGTGCAAAAATATGATATATTTGCGGGCTATAAATAGTTCCATTTAAATAACCTTTATGTAACATGGCTTTTTTATAATGCATACGATCTTAAAGTTGTGGTGCAGTGCTTTCAATTCGTATTGTATACCGTCGGACCGGAACAGGGTTGCAAAAGGTAATGCTTTATGTACATTCAGTTAGCGTACTCATTTTATCAGCTAGATTGGCAACTTGTAATTGTATATGCATGTTATAGAGCTTTAAATAGTTTAGTCAAAATAAAATATTATGTTCTATTCTGTAATTGAATTACTCTAAAATGGAATTTTAATGGAACCGTTTGGAAGAAAAAAGATTCAAAAAAGAATGTATACATTATAATCAAACAGGCGAAATAACACCCGCGACTAAAAAGTATATTATAATCATCCGTTGCGCTTATCATGGATACGCGTATTACTAGCATAGCGTTTATATTTTTTTTTTATTTTACTTTGTGGTTGATTATTTTTAATAATTTCAGACAAAAGTATATATTTGTTAGTAAATACGTTAAATGATTTTTTTTTTAAATACGAAACATTGTGAACTAGTCAATTTAACATGAATAGTATTTCTATATGACACGTAATTTATAATTTTTGCTTATGGGAAAATCTTTCATCGAAACCTTTGAGTGCAAGTTTTGACAATCTTGTTCCGGATCCTCACAGCCTCAGGCGCTGAAAGGCCTGTAAACTTTGAAATAAACACACACTCGCATTGACAAACTAATTGCTGGGCCTTTTTCTTCGTCAGTTTTAAAACGGTGTGGGAAGTTGACAAACGAATATGTAAGTAAATTCATTTATTTGTTGCGTAATTGGCTTTTTTTTCTTAAATTTAAAACACCCACACATTATTTCTACTGAAATACAGATTTTAATTTACAATTTATTGTTTTTATTCCAATTATACGGTAATGACTAACTTTATTTAATGATCAAAACACAATCAAGAAAAAAATATTAGCAATCCCAAACTTTGATACAGCAAGAATTTCCTTTCACATTTAATAAAGATCATTTATATTTCTTGGCGTGTACCTTCTGTATTGCATTTCTATTACAGTTTGTGTGCATACATGCATGTCATATATATAAACATATATATATTTCTTTAAGATTGGTGCAAAAAAGACGTATTTATTGATAAAAATAGACAAACAGGTAGAAACATCTTTCTACCCAAACGCTTACAATATTTTTTTGGCAAATAAGAGTTAGTTAAACATTCCAATTTTTTTCCAGGCCAATGAAAGGAAAGTCTAAAATCGAGACCAGCGAACACGATCAGGCTTCAAACAGATGATTTCGACGCCGTCGGTTTAAATGTATCAGTCAGAAATGAAAAGATTACACCTTTCTCATGGTTGACGTTAAAAGCACAGTATATTCCGGCGATTTATTTGCCAACAGTAAGGCTTCTACTTACTCATAATGCAACGCCAGTGCATGAATGGAACATCCATGCCTTGTAAGGAGGAAACAGGTGAATTATTGGAAGGAACTTATGAAACCAGTGGAGTATTTCAAGTGAACCCCAGTCTCACAAAACTTAGTGACGACAAATTTAGAATACTTAAACCAGGCGATCATATAACATGTCATCGATGGTATATTATATATCATCATGCGATTGTTATGGAAGTTGATAATTTGGGGAATCGCCTCCTAGTCATTCATTATTCCACCGTTGACAGTACAAAGATCAAAGATCTAAAATGTCAGATACTAGAAGAATGGCTTGATCGTGACCAGCTTCTCGGAAATTGGCATCGAATTAATTATCCCAAACATTTTTGTTACAGATGAGAATAACCCAGATAAAGTCCTAGAAAGAGCTCGTTCAAGGCTAGGTGAAACAGACTTTAAGATCCTGAAGAATTATTGTGAATCATTTGCTTCATTTTGTAAAACTGGAGTCAGTAACTGTTTTCAGGTTAGATGGTTAAAGAAAAAGGTTATAGAAGTAAGTTTCGTCAATGTGAAGAGAGTTTTAAATAACATCCCAAAATAAGGTCGTGCATTAGCGAAAAATATAAAAGGTGGTGCATTAGCGAAAACGATATCAAGTGATATAACTGAAGGTGCTATTGCGGAAATCACTCCTACAATTGCGATTGCAGAGGGGTTGGAAAAAGTCGGCAAGGCTTCCAATTATGTTGGGGCAGGATTAGTTGTTGCGGCAGAAGCAGGTTTTATGGCGTGGGATATTAGTAAGATGTATTCCAAAAGAACATCACGAAAGGTATTTACTGAAATGGCAACCCAACGGGCTACAGAGGCTGTATGTGCGTCTGTTGGTACAATTGGTTTAGGTATGGTCTTTGAAGCAGGTGGTCGGTATATAGAAGGAAGTATTGGAAGTGCTTTGCCAGTAATTGGCATCGCCCCTGGTAGGGTGATTGGGGCTTTTATTGGGAGTTTCGTGGGTGGAGCAATTGGCTCAGTGGTTGGTCGTGCAGGCGGATCTTTACTCGGACCGCAGGTGGTAAATTAACTACTGAGTGTATTAAAGATGGCATAGCAGTGAATTCAATCGATGATATCTGTCCTGGTGATCACATAATTGTGTATGAATCGCTTTTATATCGGCATTGTCATGCAATTGTTGTCAACGTTGAAAACCCTACGACAATCCGTGTGATAAGAAATACATTTCGGAGAGGCGTTGTTGAGGAAACTGTGGAATTTAAGAAACCTGTTTACAAAGCATTGTTCACCGAAGGTACAACATATTGTCCAGACCTGGTGGTCACTAGGGCAATTTCTAAACTTGGTCAAAACGAGTATGCCCTTTTCACAAACGATTGCACAGACTTTGCGCGATGGTGTAAAGAAAAGTATAATTGAGACACACCTGGCACGAATAGCGTTAAAATGAAAGTTTCGGCTCATGTTATAAATCAAAACTTCAATCAACGAACTATTCAGTTCTAAAAATCTTGATTAACAAAATGTTGGATTTGTGCAATGAATATATCGGCTGCTGCAGAAGTACAATCTGTTGCATATTTGACACAATATGTTCAATGCGGTGCTTTTCCTTTTAAATATATATCTAGAAAAACACGGATACATTGTGTATCGTTTTTCCAAACTTATGAAAAGTGAAATCTGGAAGCATTTAATCCGAAATGAAATAAGTGAACATTGTTGTTCATCTCAGGGAGCTTGACAAACAAAAATTAACCTTACAATATGTGTGCAAAATGCTTTGGTCAATATTTGGCTATTTGTCTCTTTATACAAACATGTTTATCTTACATATGTGCGTTTACATATGTTTTATCACAAGGGATACAGTGATATTGTGAAAGTATGTGATGCAATTTTATATTGAACATGTGGCCATGAACAATTAAAGACAGTTATGTCCATGTCAGTCAATCACCAGTGAACTGACCGCTTTGAATACAGAGAACAGCAACTGTTGTGTCTGTAATCATCCGTTAACAATTGAATTAATGACAATTATTTGCAAAGTTTAAGTGCTTGAACAAGTTTACCAATATGATAGTTTGTTTAATGTTTAACGTTTTTTATAATACAAATTGAATAATGTACATATTAATTTGCCTGTTTAGTCGATATGTTTTATCACGTTTTCACTGTATACTCATGTATATCCTTTAAAAGTTATCAATCAAAAATCATGTGTATATGTGTATTTAATTAGGAATCTGGAATAATGTGCATGTATGCAGAAAACAATAAAATAGAAAATGTTATTTTCTTAAGTACACTTTTTTTCAAATTAAACAGAGATAAAGCTAAAAAAAATATTTTCTATTTTATTTGTATTACTAATACGTGTATACATTGTTACCAGACATATGTATTGTAACCATGAACATTTGCTCTGTTTGAATCGCCATTTTCCGTGAACTTAGCATTAGATTGTGAAATTTTCAATATCAGCGTTTTCAATGTGAAAATGAATCAAAGTGTGATTGAATATCGTTGTTTATTTTAAATAAATCGATCATAAATAGCTAATATGTCATTGTTTAATGCATACAGTTCGAAAGATTGTTAATATTATTTATGATTTAGAGTGTTCCTTTAGATAATCATGTTAGATTTTAAGGTCTGATGTTCTAAATAATAAAGTGGTGAGGGACGTTATCGCCCGCCAACACTGACCTCAACTCACTTACCATTACATATGTATGTTTTCCTATATGTGTATTGAAATGTGTGACTTTGCGATGTTATTTATACTTGCTAGTGCCGGAGGCCACATAGCAATAGACATTGAATCTTGACGTTTTATACGGAAAAGGTTTGCCATGAAAAGTTGACAATTCTGTCCAGCTATTTAGTTTAATGTCAATCACCGATATGTTCTGTACACATGTATGTTTTAATACAAGAATATTCAATAACACCATTGACGAATATGAACAAAAATATATGAAGGGTTCAAAAATGTCCACATGTTGTTCACCTCGTGTATTTTATGACATCGAATAGTGTGTATGCTTAATTATCACAGATCATTTGTGAAAGGCCTCGCGGATCTTACACGTCCGTTGCACAATATAACAGGACGACTGCGGATGTGCTCGTTATATCTCTCGGCCCTCTGTTATCTTGTGGTATCACGCGCTTCTGCAGCCTGTCCGCCCGCTTGATTCCAATAAACAACATTTCATGACTTCGCAAAGTAGAACTTAAAACATTTGAAAAAAATGAAACAATGTTTCGATAGTTATAACGCGTTGATATATTAAAATTGATTTTTAAATAAGACATAATAGATTTGAAAAATAATATGTGTCTCGGAACAAATAGTAAGCAACAATACGCAATAATAGGCAACGAAAATACTTGTCATATTGCAGGTGTTTGCAATACATATTTATATGTAATAATGACCTTAGTAAATAACGGCTTGTGTACTTAGTACTGTCTTATTTTAAACGTTCAACCAAGGATAATTCTGTTGCTGTTCTGTCGAGGTTTTTAGTCCTCCTTTATGGTGCACTGTATGAGGACTTAGCATGACAAAGAAATATCAATCCTCATGCAATAAATAGATGTCTGGTCTCAAGTATGTTTTGCGTTGAGTGTATGCATGTTTTTCGATGTTTATGAGGCCCATCGGTGTCCGAGCTGCATAAACTGAGGACCAGACCTGCCTTGCACTTTAAAGGCACATTAAGTTTCAAGTTTTGAAATATGTGGTCTCTGCTGTTTGGTGGAGATGGAATGCCAGACAGAAACCTCTCTTGCCCGGTAAGGTGACCACCAACCAAACTCGTTCTCGCAAAAGAATGGGTATCAAACCGTTTTGTATTATGCACAGGCTAAAATGGATTGTGTACAAACAACTGCACAAGACAGACAGCAAGGTTTAGTGTTGAGCGATTTTTTAACATTAAATCGGTTTAAACCCCCAAAACTATGCATTGCCCATTCTAAGGCGATGGCCCTAATTTTATTTATTAATTTTTGAGTGTTTGTTGCATGCTTTTGTGCTGTGTCAGAGTTTTTTTTAAATTTGGCAATCCACAACATGCCATAAAACTGGACCTCATACTATGATACGATTTCACTCTTGCTTTTGCAACTCTGTTTAACCTTGTATATATTAAGAACATTATGTTGGTGAAAAACAAGACGGGACAAGCATCAAATTAAAAACATTTTAATAGAAGTAAAATGTATCTCATCAAGAGGCAATTATTTACATGCAAACCACAGAAAGTGACAGCATTTACTTACATATAATTAATATATAAGACAAATATAATACTAATAATTACATATTACATACTTGCGTAGATAAATAATACATCTAAAAGTGTACAAACATGACCAAATAGATCTAAAGCCAGTGTATATGGTATGTACGTTCTAATCTTTCACAAACTGTGTATCCAAATCTATATAGCTAAATGGAGTAATAGCACCGTCAGATTTTTGTCTGATAAATGATACATAGATGCACATGATTTCAAACACCTATTTAATATATAAGACATTTTATGCATAACACTGAATTTAGACCACCAAAAAAAATGATTACTTACATTTACATCAAATAATTAGGAGACATAGCTTTAGAAATCAATAGAAACCAGTATTTTAAACTGAAAAACATGCGAACACTTTTATAGTTAGTTAAGATTCTTGTCATCTATTTTTTCAAAACGCTTTCAAATAAATACTTGTTTACTGATCATCAAATAACCTTATTTTTGCATGCGTCGGTGAATGATCTTATTTCTGCCATGGTCAATCAATGACCTTCAACAAATCATTTCACCTGGATTTCAACGTCAATGACCTCTCAAGATTCATGACAACTAAAATATTCACTTCATACTTGTTTGTAAAACCATATTTCATGTAAAATCATACAATAGTAAAAAATTGTAAAGCAATATACAAGGCAATGCCTCACCAAACAAATGAAATGTGGTCAAATAATGGCACGCAGTTAGAAAACATAAACATTATAAAATATATCATTGCGAATAAAAGCAAACTAAACTGTCAATTTCAATAAAGAATAAAAAGGTCTCCGAAATTCATTAATATTTCGTTATAAAAGCACTTAATTTAAATACTATCTGAACAAAGGTTCCATAATAAATTCATATAAGTATTAAGCCATTTGAAATGTGTATATTGCAGTTTAGAATGTATCTTACAGTCATTAAGGTTTATATCATAAATATAACAAATGCAGAACAATGTCTCTTACAATGCACATAACATGTCGAGAACATCCAGAAAGTGAATCACGAAAAGCTCTCTACATTTACAATTTACAGTTTCTACCATCACAGTTAAAATTGTGTACAACAATTTGTAGCCTGCAGTTTTCATAAACTTTTCAAGACTAGCAGTTGGTGCATTTCCTCATAGCACACATATTAAAAGTTCTAAAAGACATCATTTAATACTTTTTTTTATAATTGTACACATCTCAATGGTACAGCATATTAAATGAAAATTCTTGTATTCTGCACTAGCCTTTTCACTAAAAAATACTTAAAGATCTGTCTTCTTTTAGTTTAAAAGAAAGCAAAGAGAAGACATAACTAATCAACAATCTGTGAAACACAATTCCAAAGAGTGTCTTCACAACAAAACAAGAACAACCATTTTAGCGTAAGAACACTGTGTAATAAAAATCACTAACATAAAACAATATTCATACACATAAACTTAAAACACAACTATATTGCACCTTTAAGTTACTTTGGTTTTATACTTAACAAGTCTCTTAAACTTTACGACAAAACAAAAAGCAGTATACAACTGCTGCATTTACCCTTACACCTACGTAAGTCTATAGGAGATGTGTGAATGATGACAACTTTTGATTGATTTATTCCTCCTCCAAAAATATACAACCAAAAGACTGAACCATGTCACAGATGACATAAATTGTCCAATGTCCAATGAAACGATGACTAAAATATGAATGATAGAAGCTGTAAATGTTCAAACATATATTTTAATGAAATTAACTTGTTGTATAATGACGAAAGAAATGAAAATTTGCAGATTTATGTCAAACCATTATAAAAAATTGAGTCAGATGTAGGTTTATTGTGATCTGTATTTGCACAATGTTTTCATTATTTTTGCAATGAATTTTACCAGAAATTAAAGGAACAGAAAAGCTTTTAGACTCACTTGCAGTGCTATTCATGTTAAATAGTTCATCAAATAAAAGTAAGAAAATATATGAAAACAAAATAGTAATTGTACATATTGGGAACCACAAAACTTTAATTAAACTACCCAATATAATTCATGTTGAATTATATGTATACATAATCTATTTTCATATGAATTTGCTAGCAAAGCAGATCATGCAAAATATTGTTTGTCCTAATTATAGCATACAAAACAAATTCTTAAATGCAAAACACAGCAATAAACAACTAAAAGCAGTTCATTAAAAACACTATTAAGTAAATTGAATTTCAAATTAGTTTGATAAAACTTAAGTTGTGATTTAACATTACATTTACAAACAAAACTGTAAACTTATAACTTTATAAAATAACGCTTTTTCACAGTTCTTGTATGTGAGTGAACTTAATACCAGATATTATGCACATTGATCAAATGAAAACCTTGACAAAATATAAATTTAAATAAACTATTAGTAATGAAATGCTTTACTGATACTATTTCATTATACTGCTATCAGAAAAAATAAAAAGACACGTACAAGTAATTTTTTATAATCGAAAATAAGAACTGAACCTGATACAGTTTTTTTCTTTCAGGGTAAATGCTATATACTGGTAGGTATTACTAGTACCAACATCATTACTTTTGGTGAAGTTTAAATGATTATGCACCAATTTGTACACATATGTTAAGCAAAAATATCCAAAAACCGTACAGTATACATTAACAAAAGTAGCATACAATAAATAACTTAACTCCTTCCAATGTAAAACAGAAAATGCAGGAAAGATAAACACGATTTTTCTTCACAAATCTCAGATCTCTGCTGTTCTTGAGTTAGGAATGTAAGCATTCTGAGAGAGATAGTTGTTAAAGCGGTTGCAATCGGCGTAAGCAGGCGGCGAAGGAGCAGAGATTGTGGCACTGTTTGTAGAATTTGCTATTTTCAGTTTGTTCATCGAAGAGCCAGAGGAGCTCGATCCACTGGCAACCGACTCCGGCGGCGATATTTTTGTAGGTCCGTTGAAGTGTTGTTGCAACGGTGGTTGCTGTCCTCCCATAGCATTCTTATTGTTCTGTTGCTGTATAGAGTTTAAAGCACTATAGATTTGTTTCTGCGTAGGCATTCCTTGAAATGTCACAGTGACCGGCTGATGGCCGGGGCCACCTCCGATGTAGCCAGGGTTGCCTGGCATGGTGATGAGAGGGGGTGGGGCGGGGGGCATGGGTCCCATGGGTCCATACTGGAGGACAGGGTCTGAGTTGTTACTGCTGCCGGTCAGCCCCGTCATCGCCGTGGTGTTGCTAGGGCCGGTGCTGCCCTGCTGACTAGGTCCGCTCTGTAGCGAGCTCTGGTGAGAGCTCGAGTTCGCCGAGTGACTCTGAGAGAGGCTCCAGTGGGGGCTCTGCATCATCTGCTCGCACTTCCAGGCACGAAGACGGCCGTGAAGCTCGCGGAAGTTTGGTCGGCGGGTGGGCATTTCATGCCAGCACTCCACCATGAGTCCGTACATCCGCGCCGGGCAGTCCTCGGGACTCGGCAGAATCTGGCGAGATCGGATCATCTCGATAACCTCCTGGTTGGTGAAGCCGTAGTACGGCTGCAGACCGTAGCTGAAAGTCTCCCACAGCACCACGCCAAACGCCCAGATGTCGCTCTCTGTCGTGAACTTCCCATACATGATGGCCTCCGGAGGCATCCAGCGCACTGGCAACAGGGACTTGCTCTGCACTCGGTAGTAATCCGACGAGTAAATGTCTCGAGACAAGCCGAAATCAGATATCTTCACGGTGAGATTGTCCCCAACGAGAATGTTCCTAGCTGCTAGATCGCGGTGCACAAAGTGGTGACTGGCCAGGTATTCCATGCCTGCCGCGATCTGCATCGAAATATGCAGCATGTCGCCGTAGTCCAAGATGGGCTTGACAGTACTGTCATCATCTGACACCACAGACATGTCCGAGTGCGGCGAATGCTGGATGAGATACTCATGCAGGTCACCCATGGACATGAACTCAAACAACATACACATCGGCTCCTGTTTCATAACCACGCCAAGCAGGCACACAATGTTCGGATGCCGCATTTCGGACATCATGTCCACCTCTCGTCGAAAATCGTTCTGCACTTTCGGCGCCGCGTTTTCCTTTAACGTCTTTATAGCCACCTTTGACACTGTATTTTCAGCAAACATTCCTAACACCTCACCCTTGTAGACTTTCCCGAAGGCCCCTTCACCGAGTTCTTGCAAAAATCTCACTGCCCCAATAGGGAATTCCCGGACCCTTTGAGACGGCCCCTTGGCTGTCAAGGGACACATCTCCATGTTGGGAGCCTTCATGTTTACCGTTTTCGTTTTTGCTGCGTTGTTTCTCTTGGAGCGCTGACAGAAGCAGACGATTGCGAGAAGGCCGATCAGCAGCAGCGGAACGATGATCCCCGGCACTATGATCACAACCAGGTTGCTCGAGGCTACACTTGCTGTAACACAAATAGCGTTTTATTAAGCCTAATGCCTTTGATGCTACTGAGCTTTAATAAATAGGTTTAAATAAACACAAAGAGACTCGCCATAGTTACGGCACTAAATGACTTTATTTTGTTTACCAGGAATGAATACTCACAACAGCCAACTAGTCAATTGCAACTAAAAGTTTTGGTTGGCCCCTACATTTTGTTAGAAAACTCAAATGAAACTGAACATAAGACATTGAAAGAAAGAGGGAGGGCTACCATGGCCCAAATTCCAGTTGATGCATGTTTAGATTCAAAAGAATACATATAATTTTAAGTTTCATAAACTAATCTATGTGAAATATCATTTAAAAAGTTAAGTAACAGTTAAATAATCAGGAGATCTGCTTTGTTGGAATTAAGACTTAGCTAGAAATATGTAACAGACACTGATGCCCCCACAACACAGGCTAATCCATTTTATGTACTACAGTGGACAAAGAGACAAAGTGCCAAAACTGGTTGAAGTAAACATTCCTTTTTATATGATCCTATGCACATTGAGGTCATTAAACTGTGAAAGTTTTAGCAAGATTCACCCAGAAGTTTAAGGAAAAAAAATGGACTATAAAGTTTGTATATTCTCTAAAGGATAGACAGAAAAACAGCAACAATTCTGCCAAAACATGTCACAGCCATAATTCCTTTCTTTACAAACATCTACATAGTAAGGTCATTCAACTGTGAAAGTTTGACCAACATCATGAAAACAGAAAAGTTTCAGACTATATTATTTATATTGAAAAAACAGACAAAGGGCCATAATTATGCCAAAACTTGTTGCAGCCAACACTCCTTTCTTTAAGATCATGTATACATTAAGGTCACTAAACTGAAAAAGTTTGAGCTAGATCCATCCAGTAGTAGAAGTTGAAAACACGAGCTTCGGGATGAGAAAACTGAAAAAGGGCCATAACTCTGCCAAAAGTCTGCCTCAACTGTGCCAAGTTTGAGCAAGATCCACCCAGTAGTTTAAGAGGAGTTAAAAACAAGTTTCAGGTAAAAATCAATTCTTAATGCTTCGTCTCCGTGGGGGCATAACAATAACAGAAACCTTGATATACTGAACCTACACATTAAGTCCAAGAAATGTAATGGTATGAAGGTGAGTGCTGAGACAAACAACTGAGCACACACTCACCGCACACTGGGACGTCACAGAGCTCCTTGTAGCGATAGTTGTTGTCCGTGTAGCACCAGGGACCCGACATCGTACCGTTTGGGTTCCGACAGAGATTGTGGTCCCCTACGAAACAAGAAAAAAAGTATTTTGTTTGTGTTCATTTAGGGACAATAAGTCATAACTAATTATTCTTAACTGCACAGTTGTTGTTCATTAACACATTTGTTATCACCGCATTAGAATGGAAGAGGGCCAATCTGCTCTTTGTAAAAGAAGCACTTTTTCTAGGCACTTAGTAATACTAAGATGGCATTATAATTATACACCATTTTGAACATTATAGAAATGGATTTTATGAATAAAACCTTATGCAATATTCTCAAATATTATGATTATTCGATATGCATGACCTATAATCCATTAACTTCAAACTAGACGACATCCAAGTATGCAAGGGAATGCTCTTAGTTTTTTCAAAGACCTATTGTGCTACACTAATTGTTTCATTTATCTTAAGAATATCAACTTATTCAGATCAATTGAGTCAACAGACAGACTAAAAATAACATGTTTGTCATGCATAAAATGTAAATCTCCACAAAAATAACTTAATGTTTTTTTACTGCAAGCAGATGATATTCTACTCAATCAGATGTAAACGTACCTAGAAGATCACTGAACATCGGCTTCTGAATGGGAAACTCAGAGTTGTAGTTCCAGTTCTTGCACTGTTTGCCGCTCTTGGTCTTGGAGGCCTGCCCTTTGTACGTGGCCCCATTGTCCTTGAAACACTTATCTGTGAATGAATAAAACAATGTATTGTAACCTTGGAACACTTATCTGTGAATGGAAAAATGTATTGTAACCTTGAAACACTTATCTGTGAATGGAAAATGTATTGTTACCTTGAAACTGCACTTATCTGTGAATGGAAAAATGTATTGTAACCTTGAAACACTTATCTATGAATGGAAAAATGTATTGTAACTTTGAAACACTTATCTATGAATGAAACAATGAATGGTGAAGATTGAATGAAGTGGTATGTTTTCTCAAGCACTCAGGTCAAGATAATGGTGTATTATTTATGAGTAAATATCTAGTTAATTCAAAAGAATATTATGTTAGTATTAGTCAAAATTCTAATTATTTTGGCATTTCATGTACTGAAAAACACAAATGTCTGAAATGTAAGGAATAAATAAGGTAATAATTTTATTTTGATTGTAGATTGAACTGTAATTATTAGGTGTTTTATAACGTTTAGACCTTTTTTCATTTGGTTTTAAACCCAATTATTAACACATTTTTTTTTTGCTAGATGAAGAGTACACATACATACCATCATATCCTTTCACAGGCACTCCAACCCGAATACATGGTGTCCCATAATCAGGAAGGTCCTGGCAGATGGGCAGAACGCTTTTGTCTGCAGACATAAAGAAACAGGAAATTATATCAGCAACACATTGAATATGTGTTATCAAGAAATCAATTGCCTTTATTTATCAAAATTGCTGTTATTCATTTATTTGTTTTATTGTATTACATGACAAATAAATTGATCAAACTTTTTTCTCTGCCATATACTTTCCTAGCAATGCTGTTAAAATCCAATTACCTTGAAAACATTTTTATTTTTAAATTATGTTAATATTTTTTTGGCATTCTCCTTGTAAACACCCAGTTAAAAAAATCAAACAATTAATCCTCTTAGAAATAACAAGAGGGCCATGATGGCCCTGTATCGCTCCAGTTTTTTTTTATGCGAAAAAAGCATGCAATCCGCATGGGTTGAAATGTACTCAAGCATGTGCATGAAAAGTTCAACGACTTCCTGTGGCCATGTTTTTTGACAAATCAAATTTTCTTGAACAACTTTTTAATGGGAGCCTTCAAGGGATAAATTTGGCCCCAGGGGCATAATTTGAACAAACTTGGTAGAGAACTATAAGATGTCACTACATACCAAATTTGGTAGCCCTAGGCCCAATGTTTATGGACAGGAAGATTTTTAAAGTTTGCACAAAAGAGGCTTTATTTATATAAGCATATGTTCAGTTTTGTGACCCCCCGGGCAGGGTCAAATTTGAGCCCACACAGGACCATGACATAAGCCCCGCTGGCCTCTGGCCAGTGGAGCTAAAAATCGAGAACGTTTGACAACTAAACTGTAATTTATACCACTAATTCCAATATAATAAGACAGAACAAAAAACTATTCATACAATATGGCAGTCAAAAATTCAAGTTTTCTCACCTATGAGTTGATGTTGTTGAGCCGTGATGTATTCCGCACGACAAATTTGATTTTCAAGCATCTCACACTCATCTTTGCAGATCATTCGAGGCTTTGCCTCCTGTGAACCTTCGTCGCACTGCGGGAACGAGTAATGGCAGATCGACGGGATTGCGTATTTCCCGCAACTTTCAGTCAGGTCATTTGAGTTTCCAATCACTCCAAGGGCCGCTAAAATAACAGAGAAAAACATGTTAATTTATCTTGAGGTATATAAATATTGAAAAATAATAGTAACAATGTTTTTGAGTTCCCATTAGTAAGTTTTAACCTACAAGGATTTAGCCTGTAACATATTCTAAAAATACATGTTACTATATTTATTCAGTGATGCAGTTTTATTTTTTGTGAGATAGCTCTTGGATCTTTTTTCTTTGTCTGTAGAAAAAATTGTGTAGATCATGTTAAAATTGATAATAACTCTTCCACAAACAAAATTGTATCTATAAACTATTCAAAATGTACTGAACATTAATTTTAAGATAAGTTACACATTTTTTTATACAATTTCCAAAGTCAACACAGCCACATGAAAAATCAATCATCATTAAAACTGTAAACTCAAATCTACCTCACCGCATTGTTATCATTTATCGGACAATATGAGGAGTATCTTTTTGAGCATAAAAGTACTGTCTAATACATACCGACAACCTTGTCCTCGCGTAGTCCCTGCGCGTATCGAGATGTCACGTGGATTGTCTTGTTTCCCACGTGGGTAGCGCACACGGTGCTGCGGTGAAGCTGACAGAACGCTTTCTGCTGATGCTCGCTCGACGGCACGTCAATGTCTCCGCCTGGAGTTTTCCTGGAACATGCCAATTAATTTATTGATCTATCAAGTTGTTTTCAGAATAAATAAGATATGTTTGTCATAATATTTTTATGATATGTATCAAAACCATTATATTTTTCCCTTTCATCAATTTTCAGAACTTGTGCCCAATATATTTCCACATTGTGACATGTTTGTTGTGTTCTTTTAACTAGTCAAGAGAATTATTCAGAGATTATATCTGAATTAAATATTATAGTTCAGTGTCAAATTAAATAACTCTAAAATGAATGTCATAATTATATATTTTTAACTTACATTATCTTTAAGCCATTATATATTACTGATCTAAAGATCTTTAATAATAAAAAAAATAGAACAAGGGAGGCAACTGCTTGATAAAAATACAATGTAAGAGTTGTCTCACTTAGGTACAATTCAAACCTTTCAATTAACTTACCATTGATTTTTATCCCATTCACCTCCAAAGCTGTGGATAAAGAACACAAAGTTGTATATTAGTATACTTTTGTGAAAGTAATTGTAATAATATTTAAATACATGTGGACAGTTATTCGTTTAAGAAGAGGTGCATTTTTTTGGTCAACAGATAAAACAAATAATTATTTGTTTCTTAAAATACTTTTGCATGCAAAAAGGACCTATTCAAGAAGTGACCATAAAACAAGCAAAACAATAAGGAAATGGAAAGTGCTATGAATAAAATTAATTAGTAATTCAGAATAAATGCTTAGCGAAATGTCTGATTTGTAATGTAAGGTAAGTGTATTTTTGTGTGACCCAAATCAACTTTTCCAAAAGATTTATACCCGAATTTGACATCAATATCAATCATATATTGTCAACAATGTTTTATTTTCATAATAAAATATCACACATTGAAGATTTCCAAATACTATTCTTGTCATTTACTTTCGAATCTAAAAACTCAATTTTCCTATAAAACACCATCCTTCTTATTCAATCCATATATTCAACCTTCCCATTAAATTGGTCCCAATCAAGGGTTACACAAGTGTACGATACATTGAGCTTATATGTATATAAAGGGGCCCCTACCTGTTGTCCCCGTCATGGATCTTTTCCCCTCCTGGATCCTTGCCAAACATGGGCATCTGAACGTCGTCATCGTAATCATCGTCCTTGTTGTCAGGAGCAACCTCTGCAGACACCAATCATATCAATTGAAATTAATGTAATTGAACCTCGCATTTGGAAAACAGGGTTTACTGCATGTGCAGTACACACAGGCTAATCAGGGAACACACTTTCTGCCTTAACTGGATTTTAGATAAGAAGAGACTGTCTTTAAAAGAAAAATACCATTCAAGTGGAAAGTGTAGTCCCTTATTTGGCTGTGCACAGGCTAATCTGGGAAGACACTTTTTTAGGCACATGCATTATTAAGACCCGTTTTCCCATAGCAAGGCTCAATTAAAAGTTATATAATTCTATAAATTGCTTACCCAGCATTATAAAGACTAATCTTACAGTAATAAATGGCGACTTAAATAAACATAAAACAGCCCTTGTGTACATGTATAAAGGAGGATTTTTATTGACATTTAAAGGCAATTATAGCTATAATAATGAACACATTTTCATAAAAAAATATTATAAATAACAGCATTTACATTCAAATACACTCCCATTTTTATGTGAACAATTTGTTAATTTTTATTAATTAGCTAGCTTTTAATATGCCAAAAGGGCATTCGATCATTACACAAGGAAATTTAACATTACATTCATGTATTGTCGCATTGCATTCTTGATAGCCGTAAGGCTAACAAGCACCTAGTTCTCACCTGACTTGACAAGGACATATCCGGTCGTGTTCACTGAACCGTGATTGTTCCAACCTCTGCAGCCGTACGTGCCGCTGTCCTCGGGGGTAAGGTTTTTGATGCGCAATCTGAGACACAGGCATCAGTTAAGTTGTTATACAGATCACATCACATTCAGAAATCATTTGCCAGTTAATATTAAGAAAAGCCTAAATCTTCATAAACAAAATAATGTTTTAGTAATTATGATGATTATTTCTAAAACAGTTTGAAAATGGGCTAATTATTTGGATTAATTAAATATACCCTCAACAGAAAAAGTCTCAAGGCTTAAAGAATTTGAAAATTATAATTTGAACTTTCTTATAAAGTGTAGGTGTATAAAATTCATAAGACTAATTTACTACATAAAGAATTCGAGTTCATTGTTGAAAACAGCTTACTGTATACACTATATACCATGGGGTGTTATTGTTGAATACAGCTGAGCATATAGCTTAGTATTTCCCATTGGGCATTATAGTATATAACATGGGGCATTATAGTATATACCACAATGAGTTATTATACAGCTTAGTATATACCATGGGCATTATTTCACAGTTTGGTATCAACCATGGGGCGTTATAATATAGCTTAGTATATACCATGGGGCGTTTTTATACAGCCTCATATATACCATGGGGCGTTATTATACAGTTTGGTTTATATCATGGGGCGTTTTTATACAGTTTGGTATCAACCATGGGGCGTTATAATATAGCTTAGTATATACCATGGGGCATTTTAATACAGCCTCATATATACCATGGGGCATTATTATACAGTTTGGTATATACCATGGGGCGTTATTATACAGTTTGGTATATATCATGGGGCGTTTTTAAACAGTTTGGTATATACCATGGGGCATTGAATACAGCTTAGCTTATACCATGGGGTGTTTTTATACAGCCTCATATATACCATGGAGCGTTATTTTACAATTTGGTATCAACCATGGGGCGTTATAATATAGCTTAGTATATACCATGGGGCATTAAAAACAGCTTAGTTTATACCATGGGATTTTTTTATACAGCTTCGTAAATACTATTAAGCGTAATTTTACAGCATAGTATATACCATGGGGCACTTAATACACCTTAGTATATACCATGGGGCCTTATTTCAGCAATGCATGTTAAATGAAAGGATAACAAGCACTGGACAGTGTTCTGCGATACTTTCACACTCACACCCACTCATACCTGGATCCCCAAGGTGTGATCTTGATGCTGACGCGGTCCTTGTTCCTCAGGACAGTCTGGTCCTTGAACCACTGGTACTTCGGGATCGGGTATCCCGTGATCTCGCATCGCAGCCGCAGGTTGTCGTTACGGTAGCGCGTCTCATTATGCATCGGCACATCCAGCTTGACATTTCCCGCTGAAAAATTGAAAACAAACTTGAAAAGCGCAAAAAAATAGGATTGATCAATTAAATATTACTTCAGTTCAATATTTATTTATTGCCAGAGTCGTAGTAAGATAATTACTTAAGATATGTACTGTTTTTTACTGACATGTTGATTATCTTCAGAAACTGTTTTATGAAAGTCTATTTTTATATATAATGTGAAATTACAGAAAAGTTGAGGAATATTTAATTAAAAAAAATGAATTGCTGAATGCTTGAACACACGCACGCACATACACTCAACCATTGTGTCTGCTATATTAAGCTTTCTGTAAGCAGGCTGGAGAAAAATATGTAACATTTGCCTATCTGTAAACAAACAGTTGATCAATTGACTATGGTACCATCTTTTACGCGCTCTTAAATCCAAGCTCTTTTTTTCAGAATGAAAAAATTTAGAACTTCAGAACACACCACTTGACCCCAAATTGGACCCAGAGTGCTTATTGGCGTAAGGTCAACAGCAAATGGTTACAAGGTTAAGCCAGGATTATGGCAATCTGTGACCGCAACAATAGCAAATTAATTCTCTGACAGCTGTATTGTTGATTTTAACCAACAACTCTGTTTACCATTATTATCATCGGCAACAAAACTGCAATTTAATGTCCAAAGACATAGTCTCCCAAACAGACTCCTTGAAAATTCCTGATTTTCACCTTCCTTTCTGGAACATGGAACAAGCCATAAAAGTTGGAAACATAAGCTCCAAGCTGCTATCTGAATATCAAACGGACATGCCAGGAGCAATTGACAAGGTTTATTCCATCATGAAAACATGATAGATGCCTATCGCCATACTGCAAGGGCCAGAACAAATGACTTTAGACATTTGCCAAACCTATTCTTGTGTAAAGTTTCCGTGTCTGATGGGAAAAAACAACAACACACTTAATATTACTCAGAATCAGACTGCCGAGCTGCGCTGAAACAAATATATTAAATAGTGATTATGTTTGCTTTGAGTTACACTATTTTTTCATTTGAAAAAAAAAAAAAGTTTAGAGACATATTAATTAACAATGTTTAATCATTTGTTTATTTGTAAATAATTAAAATTAAGACAGCTATTAAGAATATATGTTTAATCATTTGCTTATTGGTAAATAATTAAAATTAAGACAGCAATTAAAAATGCTTAATCACTAAGTGGAATTAATGATCTTAAAAGTGTTTACCAGTATATTGAAAGTAAAGCAATTTTGTTTCCAATAAAGCTAAGGATGTTTTTCACTCGACGATTCATTTTATAAATATAAACATTTAAGGCAATAGTATTTGAGCAACAATCATTTATATTATTCAACCTATTTCTAATGCTAATTCTGACAACAAAAATCATCATGAATGTTATACTACAATAACACCAGCGTTTGTCTACTCTGTATTTGTGTTGTTCTTTTCCATTAACAGGGTCACATAGGTCTTAAGGGAAATCAGGTTGCTGGTGTTCTTCATGGTACAGCAACATTCCAGCACTGTTCACATGCAAACAGGCCATAAATTATATTGATTTCTTATCCTTTTAACTCTTCACCATTACCCTGCCATGCTAAATATTTCAAGACCTAATGAGCTATAAAATATGTGAGTCTCCTCCATAAAATATGTGAGCCTCACCTTGGGAAAACGGAGCTTAATGCAGACTGCACAGGCCAATCTGGGACAACACTTTACGCACATGCATTAAGCCCCGTTTTCCTTGAGGTCTAATTAAGGTTTGTGCTGGATTTTCATACAAGTCTTTAATAAGTTGAAGTTGTTGTTTTTTCATCGTCTACTTCTATTTAATTAAGAGAAAGATAGTACTAGAAAGAATCAATCAATCAATCAATCAATGAAGATCAAAGGGGAAATCATTGATTTGAATTAATGTGCAAGATTAAACTTTGATATATTGCAGCCAGAATATGTTGAAAGTCGTTCAAGGTAACAATGGTGAAATGGCTCAAGGCTGCATAGAAGCAGCCGCCAGGACTTATTGTCATCTGAGAATAGTCGAAAACATCAAGTATTTGTCAAACACTTATTTCATTCAACTTATATAGGTAATACAAGAACTAAATTAACTAAATGTTGCACACATACTGAACAATATTTAATCTAAAAAGACTTTAATAATAAGTATCTTAAAACTTATTATCGCATATTAGCAAAAGCTATTAAAATACAAGACATGCTTTTGCAGTTTATTTTGGTAGTCAAGAGCAAACTAAACAAACATTTCACATAAATTGTAATTAGTAGTCATAAATATTTAATCTGACCATCAAATCCCTGTGTGTGGTAAAGATATAACTGATTCACATGTGTTTCCCTTTCTTTAAAGCAAAATCTAATATAATGATAAAACATGAAATGAGAATCGCTCTGTGAAAAGGGGTTCAATGCATGTGTGCGTGAAGAGTCGTCCCACATTAGCCTGACTGCAGTCATATTTTTCATTAAAAGAGACTCTTCTTGACGAAAATTGAGTTTTGGGGCAAAGGTGTACACATATGCATTAAACCCCCTCCCTTTCTCAGAGTGAGGCTCAAATGCATTATGTAAATACACTAAATGGAAAGAAAAAAATAAGAGTGTTATCTGACTGTTTTGAAGGACTCCTCATTAAAAGAGTTGATTAACAAGCTTGTAAACTGTCAATTTACTGACTTGTAACCTGCAGCTTTTTTCGGTAACCTGCAGCATTTTTCCATGATAATATGTGCTTTTAAAACTACACTCTCAAAAGACAGGTGTCTTCCACCATTGTCTTTGGCCAACAGTCTAACGTTTATATGTTTTTACGACCATTTTTCTAACTATGATTGTCTATGATTTATGTACTCCCTATAAATCCCATAACCTGATAATTGTAACCTGTGTACAAAGCACTACTGAACCCATCCATTCATCAATCATCAACAGATATCAGCCAATTAAGACAAGGTTTACTTCATCACTCAATCTTCCATAATTACACTGACGACATCTTATCATGATAAATGATGAATAATACCATACTGAATGATTATATCATATTCTTCACGTTCCACTAGAGATCTCAATCATCTCATCTCATTTTCCGTAACCATCCTCAACAATGATAATCGGTGAAAGACTGACACAATTTTGACACCTACCCTTAGCCAACTGTTCAGGCAATCTTCATATATCAGCTCTTTATTATAATTAGATTATAATCAATAAAGTGTCTGCTGGTGAAAAATGTCAAACAGCTATTCCAGCCATCGGCAGCATCATCCAAACTTAAGGCCGCTATGAATAGCCGGAAGTTCAGAGAACTCTGGGAATCCAAGACGCAAGCAGCTGGGGTAACGTGAGGTTATAGATGCTTTCAGACTCCTTTCAGACTCGGAACAAACTTCTCTAAGCTTCTAAAGCAACTGAGCAAACAAACTGTGAATGCCTGATGAAAAACACCTTTCGGATTATGCTTTCACAGCATGCTCCTGATTAGACGACAATATACGCGATTTTAAACCGCTTGGAAGAGAGTCATTTACATTAAAGAATTACGTGGGTATTAACATTGGCGGGGCGTTTAATTGACTGCACTGTTTCAACTTATGATGTATAGACCTTATAATGTGTATCAAGAACATATTATATGCTTTAGCAAAATAACAGATACAAATAAACATTTCCCACAATACATGTCTAAGCTCAGAATGCATTTTTATTATCATGGTTTAATGCTCCCTTGGTTATTTATATTATAATACATTTCTTGCGTTCGTGTTATACAAATGTTCGAGATAATTTATAATACTGACAACTGTTTGGATAATTAATTATCTAAATATCTATATATCTAAATAAATGCAGATTATTTTTTGTTAATTAATTACTGAACACATTTGTGAAGACGATTAATCTTCTAAAAATTGTCTGAAGGCAAATGATTTACCATTTCGTCCACAAAACTGCAGTCTAACATGCAACATGCGTCTCCTCTCATTTTTCATTCTAAAAAGTTTACAAACTAAATAGGACCCGCGAGGAAAGGATTCGGGTTATATTTTTGAACGGCAGAGTTTTGATTTACTTGTCTTCATTAGGCCTGCGCAAGGTTTCCCCATTCCGACTCATTTCATAATGGCTGTCTTTAATTATGCAAAAAACATTCTTCTCTTTAAAGCCCTATTTCACAAGATGGATAGGCGTGCAATAGCAAGAAGGCAGGGCCTATATCTCACTGGATTAACTTCAACCTCTCCCTGCGATATATTTTTCTTGATGGTGATATATTTTTCATCTGCTTGGGCATGCCATATCTGATTCATCGGCACTGAATTCCCAGAACCCAAAAACTGTACAAGAACATTTTTATTTCCAAGGAGGAGATTTATAATAATTCTTCGAGACAACTGTTACTTTAGATAGTGATCACTCTTTTGGGAGTTTGCTCTACCTGTCTTACCCATGGTTATATCTTTCATACTGAGGGAAAACTGGTATAATATCATATTTTGTCCACCAAACAATCAAAAACAGTAGAATCGAGAAAAATAGTAAATTAAACCTCCTTTTACTACACTTTCCTAACAAACTTGGATCTCTGAAAAAAATTGAAAGTGAATTGAAAAAAATATTAACATGAACAAGTCATTGTACTATATATAATTAATATGTAATTCTGCAAAAAAAGAAATAACTTGGCTCAGCAACAAAACACTACATCTCAAGATATTTCACAAAATGGATGTTAATGCAAACCATGGGAATTTATTTTAAAAAAAAGACCTGATTCCTAATGTGAAGTTTGACTTCAAAATTGTTTAATTCATGTACATCCCATGCACTTAACATTGTGCAATTACAACGTAATAGGCAGAAATTTACATCTACCTCGAGGCTCTTTTATGATTGCAGTCATTACGGCAGAATTGCAATTAAAATGGCAAACAAACTAGTAATTACAACAAACACATCTCCCCTACTGTCTCAAAATGTGTTTCTTATTATTGCAAGAAATCTGGGGGCTATTTCTAAAACATCCGTAGTCTGAATTATCTAGAAAAATTAGCACAAAAAACAGTTTTCGCTGTTCGTCACACAAAAAATGCAAAAATGCTGGCATTTTATGTGAAATCCATGGACAGCTGACTGAGCAAGGCACCATTGGACTAGGCCAGATAAGAGCATCAGAATTCGAGAACGGCTTCACCGCCTTGGAATTGAGATATGTATTAATGCATTCTTTATTTGCAACGCAAGACTTATCAATGCACTAGAACTGTCACATTATCTGTTTTATTTTGTTTATTACAGGAAAAAACTGCTCATGCACCAGAAGTGTTCAACTAAAGATGACTTTATTGGCGCAAAGATGGTACGCAGACTTACAAAAAGTTGTCAGACAGACACAATTTATAGCTAAATGTATTCTGAAACATTTGCAATTATGAAATTGTATTCCTCATGGCAACCTTCTGTGCTGGATAATGTAGATGGAATAAAAAAAAAAAAAAANAAAAAAAAAAAAAAAAAAAAAAAATGCATTCAAATTGGTAGAAATGCATTGATGTCAGGCACATGAATGTTTTAAACAACTTTTAACAACTTCATTTTAAAATTTTGATTTCCAGACAAAATAATGTTTTTAACAACAAGGAAGATAACTGGCAATGAGTTAAAAAGGTTACGCAACACCAATAGTACTACCCTAGGGGAAAACTGTATTGGCTGCTGAATAGAAAGGGAACAACAAAGAAAGGGCTCTAAGGTTAAGCAGCACACAATCCTTATCTTTAATTGACAGAGGCTTAAATGCAGACGGCATTTGGCACTGTAGACCAGATTATCATATGGCGCTGTGTGTCTGGCACTGCCTGCAACCAATTACTGACCAATTAAAGGATCAAATTCTAATCACAGTAACACCACAATTAATCTTTCAGTGAGGCACAGTATTCCATTCAAATCAGCGAGGATACATTCCACTATTAGACTGGCTCTGTTTACTGGCTCCGATAATGAAGCCTGCAAGTTTATCAACATGCCATTGATTCTGAGGCCAGGGAGCACATTGTTTTGCTTTAATCCACTAAACATGGTTTACCCATATCTGTCAATGTTGAGCTACCTGTACTAGTGTATAATACAGTATTGATCAACATTAATTGATAAAAAAAAGTCCATTATTTTTTTAATCAAATATATTAAAACTTACACAAATTCTAACCAGACACGTCTACACTCGTGGCAAAAATATATAATTATTATTAACAACACTGAGTATTAAATAAATTTTATATTACAAATTGAAGTACATGTTTATTTAAAGCAAGTAGTCAGTGTTATCTTAAACCAAACTTATTTCTATTCGTGACCTTAGATTTGTCAGCTTTTGTCCACAGAACACACTTAAATTGCCCTTACCTAAAGTTTGTTTTTATTGGCATCAAATCGTTTTGAATCTTGGCCTCAAGTTGTTTTTGACATGTTTATTGACCAATTTCAACACTGACCGCATGTACATTGTCAACATTATTCCTTGTGTGTGTTTCAAACAAAGCAAACATTTCTGACCTTAAAAAGGTCCACATGCTGGTAAGATTTGTCATCTTAAGTAGAAATGTAAACACATCAATATTTTATAACTAGATTGTCAATCTCCCATTTACAGTTTTGGCACAAATGACAACATGTTGTGAAAACAAAATCAGTGGTCATTGGTAAAACCAGTAAAGCAGAAAGATAATCAGATGAATAACACAAAACTTACTAAAGAGGAAATTTCGTTTTCTTACTTTATGCTCAATTCCAAAGAAGACTCTGGGCGCCTAAACATCTAAGAGTTTGGCAGCTAACAAAGGGGGTAAGATATCACTGAAACAGGCTTTTGAGGGATTGAATTCAGTTTTCTCATGAGATTTTAAAACTAGAACAACAAAAACTAATTAGGCACGTATCATATGTAAAATCCAATGGTAAACAGGCATTATGGTTGATTATCTGGTATTTGATAAAATTGTGATAAAATTTGAATTGGTCAGATACGTATCAGAATATTACTAATCCATTTTTTTCATTCCTTTACAGATGGATGGACAAATGATTAGTGCAGAACAAAAACTATTTGATTATCACAATTCCAGTCAAAAATGTTGTGAGACATAACTTTTGAATCCCCACCTTACGTCTGTGTCTGCCGCAAAATACCTCATTTGATGAAGCCTTTCTAATGCTTTATAGCATCATCTATCAATGTCAACACAATCTTTACAACAAAGCAAACAGCAGTTTTTTTATTTCAATTTATTTTGCGCACAGTTCTATAAGAAAAGATATGCTGAAATTTTATACTAATGAATTCTCCATATCTGACTTTTGTTGCGCAATTAATCTTTCGCGTAATCTTTTGTGTTGTTAACCACTGCGATAATAAACACAAAATATGTTGCACTCATTTGCCAATGTCACATAACGTTTATTTATCAGGGCACATTCTCGACCTTTTATGTGAGAAAATAATCAGGTTAAATGCAGGAAATTGCCAAAATAATTAGAACATTATATTAATGATGACTATTAACATTAGATAAGAATTTATATTCCATAATTATCAAGTCGCAAATCACCAATGATTGTCACTAACAACCATTTCTTAGATTTTTTTCATTATTATTTATGTGGGATTAATTTATAGAAAATTCACCCCAATAATCATGGTTCTAAATGTGATAAATGGTACATCACACGTCAGTGGGAGGCATGCCAGCCTTATTGAAAAAAATAAATAAATAAATAAATAATAATCATGGTTTCTGTGTTGTTGCCTTTTACAGGTGCATCCCTAAATAACTGAATCGTGATCATGACTACATATTATGTTATATATAATATATATCAATTATTCCAGTAAATTATATGTGTTTTTTTAATTTACCTTTTGTATAGAATATTGTCTTGTAAAATGTATCTTTTGTATCAAATATTGTCTTGTTAAATTTATTTTGTATCAAATATTGTCTAGTTACATTTATCTTTTGTATCGAATAACAAATATTGGCTTAAACTGAACTGATCATATTTAACAATCAATAATATGGCTATATAGGTCATAAATTGCCTTTGATACCATGTTACGAAGCACACACTATCCTTGGGAAAAACAGTACCCCGAGTTTTCCCAAACGATCACCATCATATAATCATCACCCCCACCACAGTATATATATATATAAATTATTCATTCTGCAGACGGCTTTGCTACATATAAACTTGCTGGTTGAATCCCTATGACTTTCTGGCATCCCATTAAACCAGAAAGAATGGCACACATTTATTTTGATGTATTCATACACAATAAAGATGTCATTTAAATGATGAAAGTCTTGTAGTATACATTACTAAAACTTGGAGTAAATAACAAATTACTGAAATTTTGGCTACTTTAATTCAGGGCAAGTGAAATCAGTTTTTCTTGCATTTCTTTGACATTATTGTTTTTTCACAAACAGTCTGACAAAAATGCAAGCATCATTTTCCATAAAAACACATACATGTAAACAAGAACAACCTTGTACCATCCATTAAAACAAAATTGACAGTTATCTAAAATATTTTATGATATAAATTTAGAACTGTGTAAATTACATTTTAGTTCTTCTTGACTGCTATGAGCTTTTATGAGTAAAAACGTTACAAAGATCAATAGCTGGGAGTTGGATTATTGCAACTAAATTACATTTATATGTTTGCCAAAAAAAATAAAAAGATAATTACCTTGGTTGGCCAAGTCTCCTTTCCCAAAAATTGACTCTACATAATCCATATTCTGATTCTGGATAAGATCGTCCTCCATCTTTTCAACATTCACTGATGCGCTTTTGTGTATTTTGTTCCAAATGTATTGACTAATTACCAAAATACTTTTTACTTCTACATTTTAACCCACACTCAAAATTTTCCTTTCGTTAAAAACANAAGTCTTCACTTTTTTCACATTAAACAAAATTGACTGCCATTTTCTGTTTGTTTTTAATAAACCCTTGAAAATGTCTAATTGTATAATGAAAAGTTCAATATTTGCAATAGAGGAAAATCCACCCGCGAATATTGTTTGTACATCGTCTTTACCGACAACATTCAACCATTCTGATTACAATCTTGACTCCAAATTGCCTGCATTCGGTAAATAACTCTTATGTCAATAAGGCAGCCCACTAAAATGTTGTTTCATATTTTAATCTTTAATTCAACCGCTCACAAAAACCTACTTTAAAAATGTCTTTCCCATAACATGAGAACGATTATCTTTATCTAAGAAATAAAACCTCTGCCCTTTCATTCACATGCCCCTGTTAAATCCATAACAATTAAAAGTTATTGCACAAAAATCCCTTCTATCCATCCTGTTTAGTGGTACATTCATCTCTTTCATTCACAGACCAACTTTGAAGTCTTAAACCTGATGAACATTTCAGGTCACAGGCTATTTAGCAGCCTCCGTCCTTCCCTACACTGCCTTCCCAATGCTGCGTAAGCTGTGAAATATGGTAGAATGTGACCCCAGCAAACACTGCTCGACAATTGATTGTTAACCAGTACACTATAGCTGCATAAAAGATAAGTTCTCGGGTCTCATGAAAAAGACTTTCCTTTCAAAAGTATTGATTCCAAATGTTTTGTTACTGGCAGACGCAGGTTTCTACATCCAATGGTTACGAGTTTTACGAGTTACTCCAGTTACACAAAGCTGCGTGACCAAGAAGTCCTTTATGGAATAACCATAAAAACCATAAAAATCGGTGAAGTTCGGATTTCCAACAAAATGTATTCGTACAATGGCTGGATTGCAGATCTCCGTAGCAGCTCCGATTTCCCTGCTTTATACTGACATAAAAAATGTCAAATTACCCTATCCATCATTGGCTAGAAGTAACAAGCATTACATGTCATTGCTTTTTTAGTTTTGTTTTACGCAAATCCATTACATAGTCTGGTATTTGTTTTATTCATGGGCATATAATTTAAATGGAAAATGTTGACTTTTATTATAAATTTCTGAAGTGATCACTAATGATAGTCTGTTATTTCTATTTTTATTTGACTGAGAGCCCAAAATAATATTTTAACATAATAACAATAACAATACAGCAAAAAGTATTTAATCTTAAAGCCAAAAGACAAAATCACGGAAAAAAATAACTCAGCTGAGAAAAAAATGCCAAGGAAATTTATGTCTTAGTTCACATCACTGTCTTGGGGTAACAGCCAGCAGCTGTGTGTTTCACATTTCTTCCCATCTATCAACAGTCAAATCCACTAAGAAAACACAGGAATCACAACAGATCCCTTCTGTTAAACCATCTGCAATGCTCAATTTCAATTTAATTAGAAAACTCCTCTCCAATTAATGTCCAATCTGAAAACATCAGGTCTGGTAACATATAGGACTGAATCATCCCCAGAAATGAACATGTAACCAGTCTGAGATTCCATCCATTAAGAAAGACATCACAATTTAAACCAGTCTACATATATCTTCCACCACTCAGATAGCACAAATTACCCACTCCAAAATGACATCAATTCAAATGCATCACAATTTTCATTCGCTGCACTGAGATTAGTTTAAGGCTGATTCTTAATTAACAGTATAATTACTAAGAAAAAAATCAATTATAGCCATGTAGTCGGACATTTCAGTATAAATTCAAATATTTTTTTTATATTTGTGGCTACCAGAAGTTCATCCGCCACAAGATAATCAAGTTCATGCATGATGCAGTTTTTTTCAGCACCAAAAGGGGGGCAGTGCATCGAGAGTTCATCATGATAACCTTCCTAGAACAGACCCAGACTACTAAGCGAAGTCGCGGCTCAGTGCCTGGGAATGTTTTCAGGGTGATTTCCTCCAAAACACATTGTCATCTGCCAACAGTCTCCCCTCCTATCAGTGTGGAGGACCACCATCAGTTCATGGCCCTTATCTACCTTCACCATCTCTTGTGGTCCAACAGTTCATATGTGAGCACGTTTTCATGACTGTTCACTGTACCCTTCTCGAAAAAGTGTGCAAAATGTATGTTTAAAGTGCGTTTTGCGTGCCTTATTAGCACTGCGTTTTATGTGCGCTTTTTCTTACTGAGAGTTTTTTTACCAAAAGAAACTGCATCAAGTGTGCGCTTTATGTGGGTAAATGTGCGCTTTTATGTGAGTGAAATGTGCGCATTTTTTATAAGTGCATAATGCACTCACAAGCACAATCAGCTGTGCACCTTTTAATGCAGGTTTTATGCATTCGTACCAAAACCTAAATTTTACCATTAACTTTAATTTTTCAATATCTTGCAGATTTTTTGATTTTTTTTTAATAATTGGTATTTCACTTGATTTACTCCATTTATTTGTATATAAACAGGTTTTTTCTATTTAAAGCATAATATTTTCTATTTAAACTATTATTTTCTATTTAAACCATTATTTTCTATTTAAACCATTATTATCTATTTGGAGCATTTATAATTGCCTTGATAGCAACAAGCTGCAACATAATTATCATTCATCAACAAAATTCCAATCAACATATTGGCACAGCTATCCAAAACAGATAACTCCACAGAAAATAGTTTCTATCACTAATTCATTTGATTTACTGTCATTATTACATCTGTTCCAAACCAATACTTATTTGTCATGTTTTCTACATAGCCAAGTCTAGGTGGGTTATTCCCCTGTAAATAAATACACAGCCAACTGCCAGAATTTGTTCAAAGTTTTCAATGCTTCTGACTCACCCGCCCAGTGGTCAGCCACTGTAACATATGTCAGCATCCATGAGGCTTCATTCTTCTCAATTATTCAGACACAATTTCCATCTCCCAGAAAACATTTCGGAGAAAAAAGAAAACAAGTAATGGACCCATTTTCTACTCTAATCTATACATTTTCTAGACTTATCTACAGTATCATGAAATGTATCGGCACTGGAAAGATTTTGTGGGCATCTTCCATAGGGAACAAAAATTGGTTAATTATTTCTTTAATCACATCACTGTTCACGTGACTATTTGCAAATACATTTGTATCATGTTTGCAAGACTGTGCAAAAACAATTCTATGCAGCAGACACATTCTAGATTTGGGATACCAACATCCTTATTGTATTCAAATATTGCCATGTTATTCCAAATGTAAGGGGGCCAAAACCTAATAATTGTCCAGCGTGTTTGGCTGCCATTGCCGGACATATTCCGATGTTTCTGATTTCACCATAGTGACCCTGCCTAGTCCAGACCTCATTGCAATACTGTTTATGAACCTTACCAGGATTGTATTGAGAACATGACAAACATTTGTGTACCTAGACCTTAATATAACTCCACCAACATAACAGGCGATTAACCGGGTCAGCTAGCTAAGTTGGTAGAGCCCTGGACTACAAATTTTAGGGTCGTAGGTTCGATCCCCTGACCAGCCACATAACATGAGCGGAGATTGGTTATGAAATCCTTTTTCTTTTATACCTTATGATAAAATATCACATTTCTGCAGTGAAATAACAGCAGTGAAAAGAACAAAATTGTTCTTTTCACCGGTGAAATTTTTCGGAATTCCTTTTTCTATTTTAAGATTATCATATCAAGATGTACTTCCCTTGTTTATATCCGTGTTAATATTTTTTCTATGATAACGAGTGAAATAAAATCGATATGCCACTGAATCCAACAAATTTTCTTTTAATTTAATGCTTTTTTTTACCGTTTATATACATTGTAAAAGAGTTTAACTGGAGAATTACCCTGGAATAATGACGTCATATCGTCAACAAAATGACGTCATTTCGTCAACAAAATTACGTCATTTCAATGTATTGAGGCACGCCAGGGAGAGAGGGTCACTTTTCAGCGAAAGGGAAATTATTATTAATTATTTTCTTGAAAAAGGGGCATAAAAGAAACAGAAAATTTGTTCATGTCAGTGTAAGATCATTTGTTATTTCCCTCGTGATCATAGAAAAATAATATTTTCACTCGTGGCTGTGCCACTCGTGAAAATATATTTTCTATGATCACTCGTGAAATAAAAAACGATCTTACACTGACATGAACAAATATCCTCTATCTATTTCTACTGGTAAACAAGCTGACCCAGGAAAAGTGTGAATGGTAAATTGACCACTGTGATATAACTGAAATACTGTTGAAATTTGCGAAAAATCCAAGTAAGCAAACAACAAAAACAGGCTATATCAAATGATTTGTGATATGAATACAACAAAATCAAAAAAGCTGCTAAAACAAAAGCTTATATTTCACCGAAAATTTTTAGGGGTGTAAACAGGTTTCAGGGAATCTGAGCAGGGCCTTGGTTGTCATGGTAACTTTCTACCACGGTTACATAAACTGCACCAATGCCATGTGGGAACTGTCAGCTTGTGCCAAAAATAAATGATTTTGTAATCATCCTGTCTAAATCTTTGAAAAGGACATAAATTATGATGTAAAGGATAAGAAATCCATTTGAAAACTTTATAATCTGATTATCTGGCGATGTAAATTGTTATGGCAGAAAATTTGTGCCTACAGTGAGTTATAATTCTATTAAGAAACGGCTGTAAATTTACTCTGCCAAAATGATGGGATATTCTGAACATAAATTTTCTATAAAAAAACTATATGCATTTGAGCAAGAAAGTGCTTCATAATTCCCATCTCATGAAAACAATTAGTGGTAATTACATTGACGATAGCGATGTTGATAGATTTGATACTATAGTGTACGCTCAAGATATAATTATTCTAAAAACCAATAAAACAAGACAGGAGAGAATTATTCATTACAACATTAACAACATCCTTAAATGTTCATTCTATTACAGTATTTTTAAAAGCCTCGAAAACATATCTGTTTCAATTAAAAAATATGCTCTGACAGCCACATGATGTCCAAAACCTGGATTCGTTGTTTACAAAGAAATTCATTGTTCTCCCCTACAGCTGGTGATTCAACATGGCGTTTTCTTGCTAAAATACACGTCTCAATTTACCAAAATTCATTAATAATCATTGTGGGAATGACAATAATTCTGGACTTCATGACAGTTTTCCCTCCAATGAATCAATAAAGAAGGAAAACCAAAAAAATAATCTGTGATATCACTTTGTCATGAAAGTTGCAAATAGCCTTATGCTTTCCATCCGTGAAATAATTGACTTTGAATTAACAAGGGATGAGTTCTTAATAATGTCTCATTTCGAAAACTAAGATCATTAATTTGTATTGTTGCAAAGTTACTCAGAAATCCAAGAAACATGAGACTTTAATAATTCATTTCTTATGGGGGAGTGACAAAAAAATCTAAATTCATTATCTTAGACAAACTGGCTGTTATGTTCAACGTTTTCTTTTGTTTTCAAAGTATTTTTCTGGAACTAATCAAGGAATTGGTATAGGTTTCCGACTTTTTGTGCCTATTCACTACATTCAGTCAAAGACTAAATTAAACAGAAAGCGATTTATCATAACCAACGAAATGTCCTGCCAATGATGATTCACTGCTCAATGTTGGAATTGCATGAATCATATGCAGGCAATACATGTTTTGTTATAAAGTATAAAAAAATGACAGAACCTTATGATCAATACATTCTTTGTGTAATAAATTCGTCTCTGTCTAATCAGAAAGATTTTATTGATGACTGTTTTCTAACAAACAGGAAGTTAAAGTTATGATTGTCAGCAGAATACCCCATTTAAGTTTTGATTTTTTTTTTATCTGGTCTCAATATATGTTTTATTCATGAAGGATGACAAACGTTGCACAAATTCATATGAACATAATGTAGGTATTTAGCCAGACCAAAAAAATGACAGGGTACCGGTAAGTCATGCTGCAATTGTTACTATATAAAATATTTACAAGGATATTGATAAATAAAATAAAAGGACAAAAAAAGTGGGACATGTTTTGAAATAGTAGGGCATAAAAATGGAAGGGGGGCCATATAATTATCATGTTAAAAGGATGGGGCATAAAAATGGAAGGAGGAACCCCTCCCCCACCATTCCGATTTAGCTTAATCCCTACATGATGTAATAATAAGTGAATGAATAAAATCAGGGGGAGGGGGAGCAGGGCCTATTCGGGCTATGTCATGGAGGGGCAACAGCGAACAAATGAATGTCTCTCACTGACTCACACAAATATAAGCATAAATATACCTTTGGCAAAAAAATAGTGAATTACAGTTCTAGACATTTAAAGTGCCCAGAACCACTTTCATTGAGGTTTAATTGCAACAACCGAGTTAAACTATTTTGCAGCTTGAATTTGAAACCAGAGTACCCGAGAAGAAATGCTTGGCATTTACACCAGTTTCACATTCAACACTTGATTTTTAAATCTTGAAATTTTAGAATCTACCTTACAGAAGCAGAGTTTAGGTCTGTCTCAATTCATATTAGTATATATATAATTATATGAGCATCACTCTGGTAAAACTGGCTTAATGCATGTGCGTAAAGTGTTGTCCCAGATTAGCCAGTCCGCGCAGGCAAATCAGGGGCGACACTTTCCGCTTTTATGGATTTTTTGTTTAAAGGAAGTCTCTTCCATACGAAAATTCAATCTAGGCCGAAAGTGTCAACCATAATAAGCTACCCTTTTTACGCACACGCATTAACCCCTGTTTGTCCTAGATCAAGGCTCATATATATTGCTCCAATTATTCCCTTATCTACCAGACGGATGTCCGCCTAGCGCAGTTGTTGGTACACGTGCTTCCCACCTAGGTGACCCGGGTTCAATCCCTGTTCCCGGCAGCATGTGAGTTTGGAAAGTGGTCACCATAACGGACAGGTGGGGTTTCCTCCTGGTAATCCAGATATCCCCTCATAGCACAAGACCCCAACAAAATTGTAATCTTTCTGTAAAACAGAAATAGCTGGAAATTGCAGCTATGATTCAAAATTCGTCCCAACTTTCGTGAGTCGAGTAAGTAAATTAGGTAGGAGTGCTGGGACACACTCCGGGTCCTCACATTATTCAGCCTCAGGCACGGCATATACTCCGAAATACACACACACACTTATCTACCAGATGACAGCACCAGAAAGCTCTCATGATTGGCCATGACAACAACAGAAAGCCTGCATGATTGGTCATGACAACCCCTGTCATTTACCACCAGCATCAAAGAGGAGGTGAAGGTCCAATTAGCATCATCAGCTCACAATAATGTTGACAGCAAATGCCAAGAATGTGAGGCATTGTTTAGCATGATTTAGCATCAGCTTCAACAACCGCTTATCACATCATGGTATAGAGAGTTTTTTGTTGCCCAATAATATTTATATTTATTTCATTTATTATTTAATTACATAAGTCTTATATAATGTTGTGTATACAATCAAGTCAACTGTTTCTATCGGGTAGAAAAGTGTTCAAAGCTGATTAAACCAATTGTGGTAAAACAAAGCACAATCATTATTAACACTTTGCATGCTGGGAAATTTGTCGTCGGCTAAAATGTCGTCTGCTGAATTTCTTAAATTAGCATTTTCTTCGATTTTTTTTCAAAGAATACTATCAGAATAGCAAACAGTTTGGATCCTAATGAGACGCCACGTTCTGTGGCGTCTCATCTGGATCCAAACTGTTTGCAAAGGCCTTTAAAATTCCGTTCCAGCACTGAAAGCGTTAACCCCGTATAAAGGGTACAAATATGTACCAGGAAAAAACTGCAACTCTAGCACATTCTTATATCTCTTCCAGGTGCAACCAACTAATTGTGAAATGTAAAATTTGAAAGCCAGTCACAAAATATGACAAAGTGTGTTACATCACAAGACAGCTTTTCGTATGGTCACAAGATGTGGCATTCTTTGTAAGGAATTCTTGGGGTTTCCTGACTGACAATGTGAGCCCTTATACCATGACCCAAACAGACTTTTATTAGAATTTGAAGGAGAGAGATCATGATGATAACATGCACTTTCTAGCCTGACCAATAATGAAGGTTACAGGGCTTTATCCCACTGATAATGATTTTCACCAGGTACATAACCCTTTACCACACAGAAACCTACTAGTTCCTAACAAAATCAAATTAAAGTTAAGATGTTTTATTTAGACATTTCTGACAAGATTCAAGTTTTATAGGCTTTATTTAAAATCCTAAGGTACTGTTGGGAATCAAACAGCATAAAACTTGGACAGACAGCAAGTTACTTGCACTCTGTTCTGGTTTTATGGTGGTTGCAAATAGCCATTTTTACTTTGCTTCTGAGCTGGATAGGGTTAACAGGAAATGCCAGACATAAAATGTCTCGTCTTTAATTAGTATGATAAATTTTATTTCTTATTTTTGTGCACTTAGATACTTCAAAACAGACTATTTTTTTTTCCTTTCCATTTAAACTTTGGACTCTGGGAATTCATTCTCCTTGTAACCCCTCAAGTAAAGATCCCACTAAAGTTTAATGTCACTCAAGTTTTATCCCACTCAAATTTAATCCCACTAAAGTTATATCCAACGCAAGTGTAATACCACTCAAGTTTAATGCCACTCAAGTTTAATGCCACTAAGGTTTATAATGCCACTCAAGTTTAATGCCATTCAAGTTTTATAGCAATGGAATAGGGCAAACACTATTTGAGTTGAAGATATGTCCTCTGTTGATGATTATTTTAATACAGTTAAAGCTCAATATTTGTCATATTATCAACCAATGAACAAATGAAATTTAAACCCAAATGTGAAATGCTTTTTAATTGGTCAATGTTTTCAGTTGAGGAATTCCATGGTCACCAGGGACCTGGTTGTGATGTATTATGAACACAATGCTGCAAAAATGGAAATCATACAAGATAATTTTAATTAAGAAAGAGTATTTAAAAAAAGTCAAACTTACATTGATTCTTGCCCTGGCCAATGTCATCCCAGAAATCAGGTCTGAAAATATAAAAGAAAGCGACAATAAGTGAAAATGAAAGAAGAAAAGTGTGGAGTATTACTATTGTATGAATCTCCCCAACTTATATTGTTATAACATTAGATGCAATAAATTCATTATAGTTTCATGTCTAACTCTCAAAGTACAAAAGATCTTGTGCTAGTCAAGATGGCGACCTCCATGCCGAGAAGGTATTTTTTGCTGTTTTATACCCTTTGTTAATTGAGTTTAATTTTTAAATGCCGCTCACTTTCCAGTCAGATCAGTAAGAAAGTGATCAGCGTTTATTTTGTATTTATATTTGGTTTATATCTCGACTTTACTTGCTACAAATTTTCTCAGCTGCTGTAATTTTGTGATCCCGCTAAGAATTTTGTAGCGAGTGAAGTCGAGATATAGAGCAAATATTAATACGAAATAAACACTTATAACTTTTTTCTGATATGGCTGGAAAGTGAGGGGCATTTAAACAATTAATAAAAGAAATAAAGGGTATAAAACGGCAAAAAATACCTGTCTCTGCATGGACGTCGCCATCTTGATTATCACAAGATTACCACCTTTGGTTAAGTCAAGCTGAAGTTGGTCGAAGACTGTTGAACCAACATAAGAGCCTCTCTCTGAGAAAACAGAGCTTAATGCATGTGCTTATAATGTCATCCCATATTAGCCAGTGTGCCGTTCGCACAGGCTTATCAGGGATGACACTTTCCGCCTACATTGTATTTTTCTTTTAAAGGAAGTCTGTTCTTAGCTTATATCAAGTTAAGGCAGAAAATTTCTTCCCGTCCTGATTAGCCTGTGCTGTCTGCACAAGCTGATCTGGGCCAACACTTTAGGCACATGCATTAAACACCGTTTTCTTAGAGCAAGGCTCATATACATTTTGGTCAAGCATATGAAAATCCAGATTAGCCAACATCAGGTACACCTGAAGGCTAAGGTCAAGGGGATTAGCTGCTATTTGTGTCATCCTTTGAGTTGCTCTTTATACAGGATTTGCTGCTATTATGTTTTCACCAGCTGTTACATGTTCACTGAAGTGGGAAAATAAACAACACAATTAATCCATTTAGGCTGAGGGTTATTTACCTTCCATCACTCCATATTTAGTGTGCAGCTGGCATTGTTCAAATATTGCTGGGTTGGATAATTGTTCAATTTTAATAGAGTGAGTGTGTATATTCTGAAGTTTATGAGGTCCTATTGGGTCTGAGGCCGCAGTATGTGAGGACGCAGTATGTGAGGACTCGAAGTGTGTCCCAGCACTCTTTATTAATAAACTAACTAGACTAACTGAAAGTTTGAACAGATTTTGAATTGAAGCTGCAATTTGCAGTTATTTAGTCTTTACAGAAAATATTCAATTTTGGTCTGGTCTTGTGCTGTTTGGGGAAACCAGAGAACCCGGAGGAAACTCCACCTTCCGGTATGGTGACCGTTCACAATACTTACAGGCACCTGTAGCGGGCATCTAACATGTGTCACCTAGGTGAGAAGCGCATGTACCAACCACTGTGCTAACCAATCAGCATCTTGTTCATACACAAATATTAGTTTCAATCATAAATATTGCACATTTAGCATTCAAATTTTAATAGATGTGACAATATCACAGAAAAACGAGAAGATAAGGAATGTCAAAGCTAGCACACTATCGAAGAAAATGCACATATGCACCCTTAGGTTCTGGCAGTCTGTTTGTAATAAGCATAAAATCAGCAAGCACTTTCTGCAAATACTCAAACGTCTGCGCGTAATAATTACCCAGTATTCAAAAGCCATAAACATGTAATTAACAATTATATAATTTGAATTCACATAACGCTGGTGGACAAAAACATATAGGCTGTAGACAAAAAAAAATATAGTCTGCAAAAAAAAATGCAGATGATGACATAACGAAGCTTTTAAAGGTTATTTACAGAAAAGCACCATTTGTGCACAGTATTAGCCACAGAAGTGCAGACACTTTCGTTTGTTTCTAAACCATAAATCTAAGAAAAGTAAAGCCTGCTTTTAACATTTTCCAAACAAATATATACAAGAATTTGAATATTTTGAATTTCTTTCTCATGTTATATATAATTGTAAGGAAACAAAGACTCTATGTTTCTCTTACCTATATGTGTATACCTACATTTAAAGAAAAACATACACACAAAATACTACAGCACAATTACAACACACACACAACTATAAACATCAGCAAAACTTAGTCTTCCTGAGCCTTATTTCTTAATTCAATTTACAAATATTGTTTACAAGGGTACAATTTCTTGAAACATTGTTTAAAGCTTTGCAGTTGTGTAAATCTTAGGCAAATACTTGAAAGGCCTCACATAGCTCATATACATTACAGAGTTATTCCCCTTTTTATGAACATAATGTAAACTGCTCTTAGCAAGTGTTACGAAAGTGGCCAGAGTCTGTTAAATATTCATGCCAATACTGATTAATTATCAAGAATCAAGATTTTTGACTTGAAATAATAAAGCTGAGCATTATCTTTTTGGAATTTCAAATCTTTTCCAAGTCGCTCACCATGAAACAAAACTCTTGTTTGATCATGTAAACAGATCTTGTACTAAAACATAATTGAGTCCTAATATCTGATGTAAGAAGCCTCACACTTGCCAAAACTGATATGGTTCAAAGTGGAAAAGTCATTTGGTTGTCATTTCACGATAAAGAGTTGGGAATATAAACAACATTTTTTAATTAAAATGTTTTCTCTTCAAAAACATTCTTTCAAATAATAACCATATGCTTAGAAATATTTCAGTTTGTTAAATGTTAAAGACACAGCTTGTTGGTCGAAAAAATCCTGTACTGGCAGATAAAAGCTTGTACTTGTAGATAACAGTTTGTATTTGTAGATAAAAGCTTGTACTTGTAGAGAAAAGCTTGTACTTGTAGATAAAAGCTTGTAATTGTAGATAAAAGTTGTATTTGTAGATAAAAGCTTGTACTTGTGGATCAAAGCTTGTACTTGTAGATAAAAGCTTGTATTTGTAGATAAAAGTTTGTACTTGTAGATAAAAGCTTGTACTTGCAGATAAAAACTTGCAGATAAAAGCTTGTACTTGTAGATAAACAGTTTGCCCATGTAGATAAATCTTGTACTTGTAGATAAAAGCTTGTACTTGTAGATAAAAGCTTGTACTTGTATATACAAGTTTGTACTTGTAGATAAAAGCTTGTACTTGTATATACAAGTTTGTATTGTAGATACAAGTTTGTACTTGTAGATAAAAAATTGTAATTGTAGATTAAAGCTTGTACCTGTAGAAACAAGTTTGTAAAAGATTGTATTAGTAGATAAGCCTCATTAATCAACATGCAGTTAAGCAGTTGCTTTTTTCCTTTCAAACAGATTTTGATGAATTATGACAGGATTTTACGAGCATACTAAAGCATGTTACATCTTATCTGCGTCACTGACATTAACGTAACTTCAGGCAAAATACAAGCCAACATTCATTGATCCTTTCCCAGCACTGAGCACAATGCAAGAATTAAAAGTCACTTATCAAATCCATATACTTAATTGCTAATGACAAAAGTCTTTACAAGTGTATTGTAAAATATGTTTGTTGTGATAATTGCGCACTCGCAGGTGCTTGCTGAGATCTCCTAGACAGACTGACACAGGAGTCTACTAATTGAATCTACATCTAAACAGCCAGTTTTTCTACAGGCATTCAACTTCAGTATACCAATGTTGATCATTCATGAAATTTATTGCCGAAATTTAACTAGAAAGAAAGCTGCCCTGCGCCAAACTGCAAATTTAATTCTGCAAGAGGATGTAAAAATTAATTTGATGCTGCTGCAAGTTTCTTAGCACTTTCATTTAGCAGGATGCAAGGATCTTGTTAAATTGGTAAAGTGTAATTTGGTTTAAACATTGTTTATATTAGCTTCGCTTTTGGGACTTATATATTGAACTGAAGGCGCTAAAATAACATTAATCTGCTGTTAAACTAATTAGAATGAGTAAATTCATTTGAAATAAATCGCAGCATTTTAGCACCAAACTTATTTCTAATGGTGATATAAACTGTTAAATCGTGTTCAAAAGAAACACTTAACTTCAAAGTGAACTTCATCACAAAAATAAGCAATGATTCTACAAGATGTAGAAGAAAATCAGTACATCAATGTAAGAATTGCAATATGATTTATACTTGTAGCATAAGTTTTAGTTTTGTGTGGTCTTCTTAAAGGGACCTTTTCACAGAATTTGGCATGTTTTGAAGTTTGTCATTAAATGCATTAAATTGATAAATGCAAATATCGGAACTAAAGATTTCCAGTATAAAATATAAAAAAATTAAAGAAAGAAAAAAAGTAATCCACACATGGGCTCAAACCACTGACTCTTGGAGTAAACGTCTAGCGCTTAAACCACTCGACCATCCAAGCTGAGGTAACACTATGTATTTTATTCCTAATATAAGCAATCCTCGTAATGTCACAAATTATAACAATAACAACAGAAGTTTCCAAATTATACAATCCCTTTAATGCTTTATAATTTTCAGGTTTTTAAATCGTGTAAAGATGCATATAATGGATATTTTAGAGCGTGGTAAATGTTCAGTATTGCTGTTTCATAGCAAAAAACATAACTACAAATCTGCATTTTTTTTTTCAATTTTGTCAATTTATCAAAAGGTGAAAATGTGCAATACTGGTAACAAATTATAAGTGATAATACACATTTGAATAAATGCAGCCATTTTTAGTATTGGGTGAATATGGTGTGAGCTTAAACATTAAATGATGCCATAAGTTGTCTAAGCGCCCTTCTAGAATCCAGGGAAAAAGCGATGAGTCACTCTGGAATTATGGGAGAATTTAAGCCAGCGCGTAAGAATCACTGAAACAATTGAGAACATAATGGCACTGTCTACCACATTATTTCTCCGCATGAACAATGCAATATTGGATAAACAATTGTCTCGGAGAAAAATCAAACACTGAAAGCTTCTTATTTGCAGGGAAGTCTTGTTTACTTGAACAAATTGAGATCACTGACATATTGCTGGAAGCCACAGGATGATGTCTGAATAAAGTTGAGTGAAAACTTATGGAACAAAACAAATATTTGAGCCTCGCTCTGGGAAAATGTGGCTTAATGCATGTGCGTAACATGTTGTCCCAGATAAGCCTTTGCACTTCAACATCAGTTAGCAGTCCGCACAGGCTTATCAGAGACGACACTTTCCGCCTTAACTGGAATTTCATCAAGAAGAGTCTTCCTTTAAACAAAAAATACAATAAAAGCAGAAAGTGTTGTCCCTGTTTAGCCTGTGCGGAATGTCTGGAACGACACTTTACGCAAATGCATTAAACCCCCTTTCCACAGAGCGCGGCCCAAATATTTTAAGCATTTGCATATACAATGTAAGAATGGCGCAGACTTCTACTGAAGTGCATATTTTATAAAGTTACAAAAGTAATGGGTGCAGAACCTGAAACAAGGAAACAAGGAATAAGAATAAAAGCTTTATCTTCAACATGTCAGCAGTAATGAAAAACAGGACTACAGTTGTAATGAAACATGGCATTACATTTCAGGCTGAGGAATGCTTTATGACAGCTGTCACAGTTAGCCATCTGATAAATCTGTCTAACAACAACAAGCCCAGCCCACTAAGTACAAACAAACTATTTTTTTCTAAAAGTTTGAAAAACTTGTTTATAAAACACCCCTTTGAAAAATTTAAACATTTGCATGTACATTTGTATACATGTATTAAGAAGTTCATTAACAACTTATTTAGTTAAACATTTTTAGTATCTTTGACAAATTATTTGCATGAGACATTAGTATGATATCTGAATTAAGGAGACTTAAATAGACTTTCAAAATAAACATACTGGTTTATTGAAAGCACTAAGAAAATACCCATGAAAAGGCTTTAGAAGAAAGCATGTGTAAAACAAGAGTTATCTCTCTTTCATTCAAAACTTGAAATGCAATGATGAATGCTTATTTGGATTACCTCCCTTTAGCCATAAAGAATTTCTTGTATTTTCAACAGAAATGTTCCCTTCACCTTCATAAAAAATTAACTGTTGATTTGCTTTTCTAAAACATAATCATTATCAATAATCTCATGTTTAACTTTCTGAATAATGCAAATTATTAAAGACATTATTCAAACATATGTACATTGATCGAAAGCTCTGCAAACAAGTTATGTTTTTGATAGGTAAATATGAAACATGGTGAGCATTGTCAGTCACTGAGAAAAATATTTAAGATCAAATAAAATATTTGACGAAATAATGCCACTTTCAATATTTGCGGCTCTTTTTTATTTATTTGTTCAAATCATATTTGCCTGAATCGTGATCATTCCTGTGTTAATGATGCCTAAATATTGATTTTGTTTAAGGGAGGCAAAATAAAACATTGTAATGCCATTTGCGTTAATACATGTATGTTCTGAATTAAAATGGTCTTTAACAACATGTCATGTGTAACATATTTTTCAAGCATATATTCGTTCGCTCATTTTTGTAATCAAAGATTTATTTCCATTAGTCTGCATAAATATTCATATTGTAAAAATAGCTGATTAGTATATGCTTTAAATTGAATTAATGTAATGTAATAATTTGAGCATATTACATGTTGTTTAACATACATTTTATTCTGGCCACTTTTAACTTTGTTAAATTAACTTTTCAAAATACATCACAATAGTATATGCAATAATATCTTGTGTGTGTCCATCCATCAAAAGATTACTTTTTATGCACCAACAGACATTTTTCCACTCAAACTAAAAAAAACTCAGAAACCAACAGCCATCTTAAGATTGTAATAATATTTATACCTGCTGGATCCCCAATTTTCACAGCATTTAGACAGTTTGGTTCCATCAAAGACAAGATTCTTGCACAAAATCTCATCCATTCTATACTATCTAGTGCTGATTTTGTCAAGACATTACTATCTAATCAGAAGCTGTTAAACTTCATGTACAAAACCATGTAAAATTACAAACATATATGTTCAACTTCCCATTTGACAGATTACNACCCTTTGAGTGCTGGAACCGGATTTTGAAGGCCTTTGCAAACAGTTTGGATCCAGATGAGACGCCACAGAACGTGGCGTCTCATCAGGATCCAAACTGTTTGCTATTCTGATAGTATTCTTTGAAAAAAAAATCGAAGATAATGCTAATTTTAGAAATTCAGCAGACAACATTTTAGCAGACGACAAATTTCCCAGCATGCAAAGGGTTAATAAATGAATGTGAATATATGCAGCAGTTATACCCCTTTAATTTTTGTGAATAATTTATTAAGTCTCATTTACTCCATTTTTCAATATCCTGAAACAGATAAACCGTATGAACATAATGCTCTCCCATTCAGGCACATTCACTTTATCGCCTTTGAAATGAGTTTCAGTTTTTTATTTTTTCATTTCAGCCATTTTATTGCTTCCAAATCAAACAACATTTTAAATGATTTCAGTGAAATTAATGTAAATTGAAACATAAATAATATAATAAACATTTGATGCGCTAGTTTAGACATCTGCGCCCTATTTGGGCAAGGATTAATGGCATTTAAATATCCCTAGACTCCATGTAGTATCTATGTAACGCAATAATGGGCATTGTTTCGCAGCAATTTATCTTGCGCCGCTCTTAAAAAGGATGGATTTACAGGATTTAAACTCACGTCCCAAAGATTTGCACCCTAATGTAATACACCGTTTTTCAATGCTATCATAGCAGGTTATCATTTTGAGATGTAAACTTTGACACCAAATTTTGATTTTTTGCTAATCAAATAAACTTCAATCAAGCAGGTATACGCATTTATTGACAAACGAATCAGGAGAACAAACTGCATACTCAATAAAAACAGCAGGACTTTGAGTCCTTAAGATAACCCCTTTGAATTCAAAATAAGTATTTACCATTAAATAATTATTATACTAACATTATATTTTTATGTCAAGTCTTATTCTTTTTTCCTTATTCAGTGTTTTTTCACCATTTTGGGGATGGGGCTGGAGCCCTTTGGATAGGAAAAGTACTTAAGAAAGTGTTATATCAATTTAAAACTTCAAAATAAATTAATGATTTCAATTTCATAGTTTGCAATTTTCTTTGAAACACAAGAAACTACTGATAAAACTATGTTTCTACCAGTGTTAATGTATTAATTTCAAAGTCAGAGTTTGATTCATTTAACAGAAATACTCCAATTTCTCTATTGTGACCTTATTTTTGGGGGCTATTTATAGAAAACAAACCTTTCATTATTTGTGGCAAAGATTGAATATACATGAACAAAGTTAAGTTTCAATTAAGTAAAATATCTATAAGTCTAACATGTACTTGTAACTAAAGATAAGCCATTCATAAACCCACTACCCAGTGCCCTTTGCAATTTTCATTTGTGATAACAACTGAGGCACCCTTAGAATCAAATGAAAATTGAAAGTCTAAATTTGGTTTAAATCAAACATTTCCTATTGTGCAACATTAAGATAACATTCAACAGTAATACATCCTTATCTAAAAACATTTATTAAATAACAAACATGTGATTCTGTCTAATGAAAAAATAATGTCTGTATAGCATTAAATTGACATTTGATGGAAACTTTATTTAATGCGTTATGCTTTCACTGAAACAATAATATTTATTTGGTTGCCTATTTGTTGTGTTGTTGTTGTTGTTATTATGACTGTTGTCAAACAAGGCACATTCTGCCACAGGCAATCATGGCTGCTAAATTTACCTAAGATAATTGGTTATAGCCAACATTTACTAGGCTGAGCTTCTCTGTTACATTTTCTCTTCAATATTGATTGGAATGGATACTTCATTTGTTCCAAAAAGATTTTTGCCTCCTTCTGGCAAAACCGGGCTTTACGCATGTTCATAAAGTTTCGTCCCATATTAGCCTGTGCTGTCCACACAGGCTAATCAGGGATGACACGTTCTGCCTCAACTTGATTTGTGTTTAGAAGAGACTTCCTTTAAACGAAAAATTGCATTTAAGCGGAAAGTGTCATCCCTGATTAGCCTGTGCTGCCTTCACAGGCTAATCTGGGAAGACACTTTATGCATATGCATTATTAAGTCTGGTTTTCCCAGAGTGAGGTCATTTTATCCCATTTCTTCTCTTATCCAGCCTTTTAGTAACCCAATATGCTCCCCTATTACTCCCACCTGCTCCTTGATAATTATTTACAATCTCCACGCAGAGTTGTCGTTCCATGCTCTCACATACAACCTCTGCCATCACAAGAAAATCCTACCAGATTCGGTAGGATGTTATTTTATTTTTTTAAAGTATTATATTATGAAAAGGAGTATCATTTTATTTTATATTTTGAAAATAGTGTATAAGTTTAGGTTCATAATAAAAAAAAGAAATTACTTTAATTAAAAAAGTAAAATTAATGTTTACAAATTTAAAAATAACCGTTGATACTGTAAGATGTCCACGTGGTTCGACTATTATGACTTAGTTGGTAATAACGGCAGGGAGTTTAGCTCATTATATATACATTGTATATGGGTCTTATTTTCCGGTTAAACATAAAACTCTTGTTTTAACAAAGGAAAAAATTCTCCGGCACATTCTTTTTCGGCATTGTATTCTATGACGTTGATACTGTAAGACGCGATTATTGTGTCACGTGGCTCAGCTATCATCACGTGGTTGTGTATGATGGCAGGGATTTGATCCAGCTATGCTGGTTCCAGTCAAATCTCTGCGCGTAGGTTGAATTATTTACTCAAGTTAAACTTATACAATTTGTGAAGACTCAGTACACAATTTTCGAAGTAAACATTCTTGAAAAATGTCCCACATTACTATAAGACAGATTCTTGAAAAATGTCCCATAAAAAGGCCATATAACTAGACAGTCATCCTGACATGTTGTATACTACAATGTACAACAATGAAACTTCGTATTAAAGAAACAACAATCTGCTTACTATATCCCTAAAATGATATCTAATTTTTTTTTATTTTTTTTTCAAGTGAATGTTTTTCAAATGAGAAAATCATTCAACTTAAATTACAGTTCCATGTTCATGTTCTAAAAAAGTCTGAAAATAATCTTGATCACTGAAAGGCTTGCAGCAGCATGCATTATTAATGCAAAAAGCTCCTCTGGGACACTGAACACTGGTTTCCTTTTCAAGCAATTTCGCAAATACATCAACAAACAGACCCATGCTTTCTTCCAAATCCACATAAATGTAGTATTATTGCCAATAAATCACCAGTGAAACAATAGGCTACATCAATATGGAAAGAATCAACCAGTTTGTGAGATACATGGTCCTTTCAGCAGCCCTATACACCCTGACTTTACTGACAACTTTTTCTACACAATAGTTTGATTTTATATGGAGAAGTCGAACATTTTGTTATTCACTCAAAAACATTTAAGCCTTGTTTTCCACTTTTATGATATTTTTCGTTTAAAGAAAGTCTCTAATCTTATCAGAATTCCAGATTTGACGGAAAGTGTTGTCCCTGATTAGCCTGTGCAGACTGCAGAGGCTAATCTGGGACGACACTTCACGCACATGCATTAAACCCCATTTTCACAGACTGAGGCTCATCTCAGATCAGAAACTACAAAACCTAATTAGAGGTAGCCTTCAGACTCCTTGTACCACAGACTTTGGTCATGTCTCTATTACATTCTAGTCATTCTGTCATGTTTTCATGGACAAGTTTTATAACAGTTAATGACTTGCTACCTCCTGCCATGTGCCAATTAATGCAATTACTGTTACCAGTGTCATGCAATAAACACTCTACATTCAATTTCAATATATGCACAATCAAAATATCACTGCCTTTACCAGTAATTCAGAGCTCTTAAAACACATGAGTCACGATCTTTGAAAACGGGGCTTATTGCATGTGCTTAAAGTGTTGTACCAGATTAGCCTGTGCAGTCTACATAAAACCTTCATGCTTCATGACAAAATATATGAACCTCACTCTGGGAAACCGGCTTGATGCATGTGTTAAAAGTGTTGTCCCAGATAAGCCTGCGCACAGGCAAATCAGGGACAATACTTTCCCCTCTTTTAGTTTACAAGAGACTTCCTTTAAATGAAAAATTCCATGAAAGTGTAAAGTGTTGTCCCTGATAAGCCTGTGCTCAGGCTTATCTGGGCCGGCACTTTATGCATGTGCATTAAGCCCCTTTTTCCCAGAGTGGGGCTCATATATTTTAACATGAGGCATGAAGGACTAAAATTCACAAGCAAAACATCTGTTCAATACCAGCTAGTCTTTCATTCTTGTTGTATAATATATTGTTTAAAAACAATCTCAAATAAGCAATTTGGTTTTTGTTGAAGCACCTGCAGTCAGTTTAATTATTTTAACATTTTTTGTTTATTTCACCAACAATATCAATTCCTTTCACTCCCTTGTTGAAATAAATTGTGTGTCTTTTTCTGATTGTTAACAAATTGTAACAAACATTTATTATCTGATACATTAATAAGAAAAAACGTATGAAATGTACACTATTAATACACATGATCTTTTTAAGTTGAAAGAGCCACTGAGTGTTTAGACAAATGCATACTTACGGAAAAGTTAAATTAGGTTCCATCCTTATTCAAATCAATGCTGTCGGTTTTAACCTCTGAACATTCAAATGATCCACATAAAAATCCTTTCAGTGAAAATTCTAGGTCAATTTCACACTTTTAAATTATTCTCCACATTTGCACATGACTCTAGATTAATGTTGCCATACGATTTAGTCTCTTGTGTTTCGTTTACTCCAATGTTTTGATGTTCACTTTTATTCACTCATTTTAACAACACCCATCCCATCAAAAATATGATACTCTTAAAAGTTGCTTTTAATATAAGGCTACCAACTTGTAAATGTGTACCACAATAAAAACTCAGCAGCAACGCAACATGATTTTGTTCATATGACAAAAAACCACATCACGTTCACTCCGCAGCAAGTATACACTGATAATCTATGGTCAAACCTACGAAAAACAGTTGTCATAGTAATGAATAATATAATAGGATTTCCATGGTTCAATGCCTTGCCCATACAATCTGTAATATATCTATGTCGCAAACATAAAGCGGGCAAATTAATTTGACTGACGTTTCATTTCAGGTGCTGTCTGTATGTAACTTTTCTAATTAGTATTAACAAGGCATACGTAATTACTCAAATCTGAAAAATTGGTGAAAACATTCCGAACATCCTTTTTTTAGATCTGTGTTCAACTGCTGTTGGTGTATTGTTGTTTATAATCCAATTCTAGTTCAATTCACGTCCTTTGCATCCATGTACAACAAAAACACCATGTCAAAACTGCGGAGCAAAAGAAAGTGCTTTTATTTTAAGTCATATATATATATATATACAGTAAATCCAAACTGTTGGGTAATACACGTTGACAAATTAACTAACACTGCAGCACTGTCATTTGTTTTATGGAGACTGCTGTCAAGACGGCTTGTTACACTGACATTGCTAGTTAAGCTTGTCATAATGTATGTACCATCTTAACCTTTGGCCTACAATTTATACCACATTAGTTTATACTTCTTCCCAGCTCTTCACAATTGTGTTCACCATGCAACCTCTCAATGCAGGCATACTACATTGTACATCTTGTGTTGCAATGCAGTAATAAACTATTTAATTGATATACACTTCCACTAAATATGCAGCAGAATTTTAATTTATATGTAATTAAATATCTATTTCATTTAATATTCCCTTTGAAGTGTGGTTTATATTATAAGGTGTAGCTGCAAAGTTAGCACGTATTTTATTTCTCACGTTTCCTTCTTGTTGTATTGTTATACTGCAGAATAAAGGGCACCTTTGACCGTGTGTTGTGAGAGTGGATTTCCTTGTTAAGACGTGTTAGTTACACGTATGGGTTTATTTACAGCTTTGTGTTACATTTTTTGTTGAAAAGGTAAACAAGATGGTAGAAATTCCACATAAAATCACATAAATTATGGAGAAGTAAGGTCTTGTTGTTTTTTTAAAACATATTTTGTTTTTTTCTAATTAATATGATATTATTAATACCTTTTTCATTCAATCTAATATTTGATGCCCCACATTACGTTTACTATGACACAAACAAGTAAATTCTTAATTATTTTCTTAAAACCCATCACAAACAAACACACACAAAAAATCACTTGAATAATACAAAAAGTCTTTATTCCAAGTCTCTTATATATGATCAAATATAATTCCACATAATTATGTTGGTCCAACAATTGATTTGCTCCATTTGCATGCAACCTATTGTATGGTGCATCTGTTACAATGCCTTCATTGCTGCAGTGTTCCTGTGCACCTTCTGTCCACAGACCCAATCTTTATTATCAGATAATTGACTGCCCAGCCCCCTGCCGGTTTCTCATCCCCCTGGGGCTATCACTTAATAGATCTGCCAGCAGACCCAGGGGAGGGCCAGTTACACACCCTTGTAATCTGCTAATAGACCTCCTGACAAAAGTGTGGCTACACTTTTATGCAAGGCTTTTTATTTAATTTCCATTGCCTTATTTACAAGATAATACAAAATTTAATGCAATTATAAGATTTCCTGATTTATGCTGTGCAGAACTGGTGTTTGGTTTTTCAAATTCAGATCACTTGTAAAATAATGCCAGTAATGGCAATTTTTTGCAGATACTAAAATGCAAAGAGAAAAAAACTATTTGTTTAAAAAAAAATATTTCCGCAAAATAAAAAAAATCACCAAGGTCTTTTTCAAACAAAAATATTGTGAAAACAAGAGCACCGCATAGCGGGTGCCAACGCTCGGCTAGGCTGTGGGTGCAGTTTTTTTTTTTACCTTTGACCTTGAAGGATGACCTTGACCTTTCACCACTCAAAATGTGAAGCTCCATGAGATACACATGCATGCCAAATATCAAGTTGCTATCTTCAATATTGCAAAAGTTATGGCCAATGTTAAAGTTTTCGGACGACGCGGACGGCGGACTAGCTGGCTATGACAATACCTCGGGTTTTCTTCGAAAACAGCCGAGCTAAAAATCACTTACCTTGAAGATAACATAACTGACTCTTATCCCAGTCCCAGCCCCTAAATTCTATTGATAAGCGAGAGAAGTTTTTGTAAGAATACTTACCGGCCATAATAACCAAAGAAATATTCCCAGGCCGAATCCCTCTCAAGGGTCATCTTCCTTGGCATCATAAGACAAACGGGAATAGATCCCCACGGTCACTGATAATAAGTCCACTTAATTCTTAACAAACTGTCAATTTTATCATCTATGTCAAATGCATGTTAATTGCAGATCTATTCAGTAATTTTCAGGCATTACCACAAAAAAAGCTCTTTAATTCTTTAAAGTAAACATTACATCATATTTTAATATTTAATAATGTACAAATGAACACTTCTTCCATTGTAGTAGATTTCCTGAAATCCCCTGTTAAATCAGTGACTACCAAAGTGTTGGCAGTAAAAATGCAAAACAATCAAATGCTTTGAAAAAGTCAGTAAAAACTTGTGACGAAAACATGGCACCAAACACAATTAATCAGTGTCAGGCAGGAAGTTCCAGATTTACAATCAGGGTCCCTGCTGCTTCATCCCTGGGCCCCTTGGAGACCCTTAGGTGCCACACCTTGGAAATTCTCACTAAGCCTTCTTACACTGACATCTTTGCTAATTTATCCCTCAACAGTCAAAGATGTGCCATGTGGATATGTCCACTAATTGGTGCTAATTACAGACTTTTATCAGCAATGTTGCTTTTTTTAGTCCTTAGTATTTAAGTTATCCGTGCATCAAACACATATCAGTTGACGTACATTTTAAATTAAATTGATGTACATATATTTTCTCTTTCATAATAATGAACTGGAATACCAACAATTAATTTCCTTAAACAAATTAATTCTCCAGCTTAATCACTACATTATTGTGCGATGGAGCAAGATTGAAAAATCCCCCAAACTGCTGCTGGGTTTATCAATGGATATCAGAGACCTTTTCAGTAAAACTGACCAAATTATCAGAAATCAAATCAGTCTTTTTAAAGTACTCTTTAAGTGTGAGAAAATAAATGTTGATAAATGGCCTTTTGATAAGTTAGCAACTTGTGTCCACTTGTATTCTTTATCTGTTAAAGCCTGATAAATCCAAATGGCATAAGCTTGCCTTAATTGTGCTTGTAACTGCTACTCAAGAGCATTTGATGTATTGTAACTACATGACCTTTTACCATAAGGGGGATAATAGTAGGGCTTTATAGTACTTTGCACCTTTAAAAAAGATGTACTTAGATATCAAGGATGTTTGTTTGCTTATTCAAGATTGTTATTTTTTTACTGGAAGGATTTCCACCTAGTGGTTTGTTTTGTTAATCTTGAGTCCACTCTACCTTTGACACATTCACAATGAAGGATTTATACCAGCATTTGTCCAGCTATCCACAGGTGTGAGAGGCTGATTATGAAGTCCCTTTGAAATGTGGAGTTATCAATTTCCCAGTCTTTATACTTGTAAATAGTCAAGCTGCAGTTAACAGGCACTTGTGGCAAATTGATTTCCTTTCATTAATGGTAATTAAGGCAACACCTTTTATCAAGGAAACTGAGATTTACAATTACCTGATAGCAATTAAAATACCTTTTCACCTTTACACAAATTAGGGGACAATACATGTTTTAGTTTGTGTTCTTAATAGCACGTTATTTATTGTGCTTTAAATTAAACATTCAAAGGAATGCAATAACAAATATGTAAAATCAATAAAAATACATATTAAATACCACTTAATGATCATTATTTTGAAACAACAATTTTTGTATTTAATCCACACAATTATGTTTGGCTTATACTTCATATAATTATTACTATCTATGGAATACACTAGAAAAAAGGCAATCATTTGAAAACTATTGGAATTAATAAACATCAAGAAATATTCATTACTTAGTTAATAATAAGACAAAATGGACAATTATTGCCCCTGCAGGCTGATCAGTTACCACAGCAGCTGCTCTATAGCTACCATTTATCATANAGTTCTTCGAGCAACTAAATACTATTCCAAATCCTGAACATAAAAGCTGCATTAAGTGAGGATACATGTACATGGAATCATCTTAAACCAATCACCTTGCATAACTTAACACATTTTCAGTTTTACATGAAATGTTCTTGTAACACACAGGAAACATAATTAATACTAAACATTGATGGTCAAGAGCTAACTAAATTACCAAAGGACCATTCAGTCCATTCCGATAAAGGACAGCAGGCTTGCACAGCTCATAGCCCAGCCTATTAAGGCTTATCATTATCTCTCCCGGGCCTTATCAGCGCTAGTTCTCTGAGATAACTGGGAAATAGATTGAGCTAGATTGAGCGACAGAATGGATTCATTATAAGACAAAGATCTGCCTTAAAATAAATCAATCTGTCACCCTACAACAATCATCTTGTTGCACAAGAGGTAGCATATTGCAGACGTGCTATTTTATCATTTATGTCAAGATTTTTCATGAGTGATTTTTTTTTATTGCCAATAATGGCATACTTGCCGATACCATGTTTTCTTATGTAAGTGTTGCAATATCTTGATTTAAAAATATTTTGCATACTATGACGATTCCTGAACAGTACTTATCACTAAACTGCCATCAGAATATTTGGAGTCAGTCTGACATTTTCATTTTATGATTTATTTTCATCTTAAGTGAGATATCATCGCTAACTGATGTTTTCATCTTGAAATGCACTTCCGAATGTTTTTATTACTTATAGGCTATTCTGGCGAAGATAAACAAGCCTCTTATTGAAGAGCTTTAAAAACGTATTAGACATCTGCAATTAGCTAACTGGTACGCATAATCGTTTTCACCTGATGTCTTTAACAGATGCACACTCCCATTATGTTTCTGCAGTGAGTTAATAAGACGCCAATTAGCAGACATTATCTACCTCTCATCAATGAAGTGAAGAGCATCCAAGGGAGCATAACTCATGTTTGTAAGAGCAATCATGAAAACCATTCTAAAAATGTTACCACAGATTTGTGTCAAATCATTTTGATGTTATTACCAGGAAGCAACAAATTCTCAAGAATTATTGCCACTATATGACATTATTCTGAGGTGAAACTAAGATGCTTGCGGAAATGTCACCCAATTAGTTTTTTCCCCACAATTTTCTAATCCCATATTCAGGTAATCATATGAAATTTATAACATTTAACAATTGCCCTAAACACATTCACATTTTAGACTAAGTAATTCTAAAAAGTTTCAGAAAATACTTAACTAAATTGTAGTGAATGGCAGTATTTAATTCTTTAAACAAGATGCAAATGCGATATTTACAATGTATACCTAAAAATATAAAAGAATCGAGCATACAATTCAAGACTTAAGTCAACTTGAAATAGCTAGGCAACACAGTGGTATCATCAAGTACATAACTTGAAAATTCCTATTTAATAAATGAATGTATATCTACTACAATTTGTTGTCACATTTTTTCAGAAGATAAATGACAAAAGCGTACTTTTTTCCCCTGAAGGCAAACATTAACGAGCTCTCCTAACTTTGTTAGAATTGTGTATAACAATAATTAATTTACAAGCAAATTACTCTAATTGACAGAGCAAAAAAGGGAAAGTAGAACTCCCTCAATTTGGAAGAATTTTTTAAAAAGTATCCGCCTTGAAGCATCTTAAGGACAACTTTAATATCTTGAATAATCTTTAATAATAATTATCATTAATATAAGTACTTTTAATCATCAAAAATTATATATAAAGGATATTTGTTGGATTTCATAGACAAAGAAACATTCCATTGTACATGTATATATAATTGGATTGTTTAAGATATAATTATAGTTTTATAGAGTTCACAGTTGTATAATTATTCAAATGGACATAAATGCGCATCTGAATAAATGTTTCTCTGTTCACTTATAACAACAAAAATGCAGAAATAACACAGGCTTATCTGGAACGACACTTATACGCACGTGCATTAAGCCCAGTTTTCCTAGAATGCGGCTCAATTAATATTTAATAATGTACTGACATATCCAACGACCAGAATACAGTCTGCTCTTAGTATATTAATTTTCTTTCACAACATAAATAATTAATGTCTCATTTTTTTTTGTGTTAGTTTGCATCATTTTGAGTAATTTTTAAGGCGTTTGTTTTTATAAGGAAAATCTCGAAACCAGAGATGGTCTAGCCTAGACAACCTTTGGGTCGAAGCTCGAATTTCCTTTTCAGGGTGAAATATTTTGGCCCCGATCTAGGTTCATGCTGGGACTTTTAAATCCGGTGTATGAAGAACCTTTCTGAACCAACATTTCACAATATCAACTTTTTTACCCGTCTGCATGAAAAACCCATTCATCATCAGCCATTTAAACTTCTTGACTGTAAATCTTTCATACCCGTTTTTTAACGTGTTCCATTCATGGCTATTCACAAGGGCGGTTAAACTTAATTCCGTTTCTCAATTACATAATCATCTAAATAAGCGGCGGTTGAATGTCAAGTACTTAAGAGTTCTTTTTAAGTAAGCCAATATTTTTCAATAAAGAATAGAAGGTGCAAAACGTGTAACAGATTTGTACGGTGAATTAAACGTGAATGGGTATTTGAGAGCCACACATTTTCTGGCTGTTATAATATCATACGGTGGTAAATGCATAGTTAGTTTCTCTTTCTTTCAGATTCGACCCACCTTGGTGTGCGAGGAACTGAATTGATGCCACACACTTCTGCCTTGAAGATGACAGTTACCATTTATTTACTTACGGCAAATATGAAGTTATTTGTTAAAACATGCCAATGTTAAGAAATAAGTAATTGGAAAACATGTTAGATATCAAAAATGATCTGTACAGAATATTGACTAATGGTAAAAAAATATTTTTGACATTATAGACCAGTAATTTATGTTCATGTTCAGTTAATATAAAATATGATTAATCATAATACAAATCGAATCGGTTATAAAGAATGGAAACGAATTGGACTTCACAAGTTAAATTGCATTTTCAGAGTGTATCAGAACGCCACCTTTATTAAAACACCCCAATAAGAGATTCCCAGCTCTCAAAGATCCCTTAAAGAAAATTAAGGGCTTCCATTTAATGAATGAGGGCCAGGCAGCAATAAAGGGAGATGTTCTGTCCCACCCCACGTCTGATCTATTGTCCTGCCATTCACCAACACATAGAAATGTCCCCTCCAATGAATGTCAGCAAACACAATTACCTCCCTTGGGATCAATATTTATTGTCTCCCTTCTCTACAGGGAGCCTACAACCTTCAAGTGACACTCTCCTGCAGAACTGCTGCAATTTTAATGAAAGCAAATTATTTTCTGTGGCCTGCTGGTTTTTCTGATTTCGAAATAATTTGATCAATTATTTTAGACAGCCCGCATTTCCCAACGGTCCCCAATACATGTCTGTGGGACTAGCAGTAGAATGTCAACATGTTCACGCCTGTAGCATAGCATCACAGCATTAAATTTGTACATTATAATATCTGGAAAATAACTTTAATGACATGCATCTATTTGATATCCAACTATTCAACATTCTTATGATTAGCAAACTTTATAAATATTTAAATGGACACATACATGAACGGATATTTTCTACCTCTATGACTATCAAAATATTAAACAGAAATAAACAAATATTCTATATTCTTTAACATATGTGAATGTACATGATATGCTTTGTATATGTTCTTAAAATTAAGCATCTATTTACTTTAAATTGGGAAAAAGTATTATTGCTTGCTTCAAACTTTTGAATAATTTTTTATAAAACTTACAGAAACAGAAAGTTACACCTCGGTTTTGCACAATTTGGGTAAAAAAAAACTTTTTGCCATTGGGAATATGACCAAATAATGGTTATAAAATCAGCCAAAAACAAAAGCCCGGAGCATTGGAAGCTTCACCAAAAATAATTACATAATGCAATTAATGAAAAAGGGAAATGGAAATTAGGGTCCAAGTGTGGCCATGACTTGAGGTGACTGATGCTGACACAGGGCCAGATGGCGACAAATGGATGTTGCTAGACAATTTGTCGAAAAATTGACCAAGGTGCTACATCAAATATTGATGTTTGACAAGAAGCCATGTCAACCCTGTGAAGACATTGTTGCCCTTACGCACTCGTAAAATATTGGACACCCTGTGACAATGCGGAAAGTGTGAAAGGGATGAAAGGGCCAGTAATAAAAGCTGTCTATCTCCTACCCTGACATCTTTATTTCAAGGTTTATAGTGCTCTCTGGGTTCAGACCAATGAGGTATTGACAAATTAATGCTCACATGAACATGTTTTGTTTTTTTTTCAAATTGCATCATCTACAAAAAATAATACTCAAATATTAAAAAAAAAAGCAAAGTCAAAATCTTCAAAGCTTAATGAGGAAAAATGGTTTTTCTTTCATGAGTAGATTTTTAATAAAGAAAGAAATTGGTCATTATGTAAGACTTATTGTCTTAGAAGATGGCCTAAAAGAAATGGTTCCCAAAATTAGAACCAGAAGGGTGGAAATGTAGAATTAAATATCCCAACAAGAAACGTGTTGTGAGGTACAAATATTATGTTAAAATATTACATTTCCCAGAGCAATCATTCGATATTATACAGCTTCTGTCAACCCACATTTTCCGCACTGTTTCTTGACAGCAATTTACATATTTATGTGGTGTGGAGATGAATACCTTGATTCTTAACACTGTCCTACTTGCTTTTCTAGGACGTTTCTGCAAAAAATTATCAAACTTTGCTTGATTTATTCCCCAGAATTTGATCAAGCACTGAGAAATAATCCCGGTGGTTCTTGTTTATCTAATAAGCATGAACAGTAAATATTATTTTGAGAAATTACTGTAAATAATACAGACTGCCATCCTTTACATTTTTTATCCGATTTCATAAAGGTCTGATAATAATTGGAACCAGAATGTTAGTATTATAAGGTTTGCAAACCATACTTTGAAAACATTGCACAATTATCATCTGTCTAAATAACCGTATATACATATGGAAAACAAATTTTTGTTATCATTCAATATTTTTATGAAAGAGGTTATAATGGCCTGCATGATGTTTGAAGACTATTTTCCTAGCACATGCCCCAGATAATTACCTGGTAATTCGTGGTACCTGTACCATGAAAATGTCCAGGTACTGCTATCTCGGACCAGTGGTCAAACTATCAAAGACTGACCAGTGGTCATTAATCAAAATCAGGTGCAATCAAGATCAATTTTTCAGACTGTCAAATTCCAGGAAATGTAAGTGATATGTAGCCTCTGTTATCATGCTCCGGATGGTTCCAGGCATGCTGACCCTGAAGTCATCCATGGAAACTAGCAAGCCTTGACCAATTAGGCCACAAGAAGAATTACATGTAAGATCGCCCAATCGCAGGTGATTAATATGATCTCAGCCTTACAATTGGGCAAACATAATATGTTCCAAATCCATAATCAGGGAGTTTTCAAGAACACTTTTTATTCAAGAAATAAGCCAAGGGTCTTAAACAACAAGTTAAACTGAATCGAAAGTGTATCAATTATTATCAGCTTAAGATCTTCAAGTAGTCATATAATAAAAATAAAGAAAATGGGTTTTAAATAAAATCAGTTTACCCCCTCAGCATCAGTCTGGAGGCGAGAGCAAACCAATATACTGTCTGCAGAATAGAACAGACCACTCACAAACAATGCAGAGGTGCAATTTGCAAGCTTTGTTTGTAATTAACTGCGATTTAAAAATCACTACCGCCAGCCATCTTTATGTGATTTTAATTCCCCTTCCATTGAATGCCTCCTAAGGAAGCATGTAATAAGCGCCGCATCTGCATATCCAGCAGTCTGTTTGACTGCAGTACGTTTAAATACGCAGAGGAAAAAGACAATACGCCTTAATTAATGCAGAGGCATAAATTATCAATCTGCATAATTAAGACGGTAAAAATACAAAGAAGGCTGCGGCGGGAACCAATAATAAATCAAGCATCATAATAATCAGGAGAGCAAATGATGCAAGTGCAGTTTGTTTTTTGGTCATTCAGCAAAATATAATGGATCACTAACAGAATTGGTTTATTTGAAGATCTGATAGAATTGATCTTCATATAATTCAGAACACTATGAAGATACCATCATTTCCCAATATCATAATACGTAGGAAAAGTGGTGGGCAGACACATGAGACAGAAAGTCTATCCAAGAACAAAAACAAGGCATATATGGATGATACAATTTTTGGTGACCTCCATCGGCAATTTATTTTTTCAAGAAATATTTTTTTAAATAATGACATTTTTTATTTGGTTTCAATGTGTTCTTCAGATACATAAAATATATATTGCAATGAAATCTTAGTTATTTAATTCTTTTTTGTTAAAGTTTAGAAAAAAAACTTCAATCCAAAGTTCTTTGCCAAGTGGTAGCATTAATTTTTGTTGTCATTGGCTTAATTCATTGTACAAGACAGAATTCTAGTTTCACTCAAAGACCCAACTTTGGTATAAACAAATCTTCTTTCCAGTAAAATGCGTGAAAATTTGAAACCACAGAATATAAGCTGTAGGTGGTTGCTGGTGGTAAATTTGTTTGCAAGTCTGCTGTCAGGGCTTGCCAGGCTTACGAAACCAGGTGAGCCGCCACCATTACCAGTAAATGAAGCAAATAATTGGGCCTGTCAAAACATTTACCTTTTTGTTTTTTCTTTTATTTAGCGATTAGTGAATATTCAACATTGAAGATTTTTTATGCTGCTGGCCCGTAAAATATTTTAAAAGATTTATTTGAATGGCATGCTGATACTGGATACAAATTTTAAGCTTAATTTTTCAAAAGCAAGAATGGATGAATTAAGAGCGCTCTTAACATCTCTCCCAAAGACACCAAGTACTGGCTTTAGGCCCAGGAAAAAGAGTCGAGAGCGTTTCAAATAAGAAGTAAGTACTTTAAATGCAATCGAGTAAAAATAAATAGGTTTAAACTAAATTAAATTATTTTTTTTCCTTCAATTTTTGCTCTTGAGTCTTCAGTATGTACAAGCAATTTCAGGATAGAACTCTGAAATGCAAAAATGCAAAACCAGGATGAAAAACTATATTTCTTTTTAAGCATCCCAGGCGAAACAATGACCATGGTAGACCATGGTCACCATGGTTTTTGATGGTTGACCATGGTATTTGATTGTCAGCCATCAAAAACCGTGGTAGAACATGATCAGGAACATGGTTGACCATGGTCACAAAAACATGGACCATGGTCGGCAATGGTGACCATGGTTAACCATGGTCGGCAATGGTGACAAAAGACAGACCATGGTTGGCAATGGTCACACAAAAAAATGGACCATGGTCGGCAATGGTGACCATGGTCAACCATGGTCGGCAATGGTGACAAAAGACAGACCATGGTTGGACATGGTCATTGCTGTTTTTACAAAGGAAGAATATTGTGTGCACAGGAAGTTGAAACGGGCAAGCTGAATGAAGACACATGGTTTATGTTATATTTGGAAATGTAAGTCTTTAATAAATTACCGGCTAAACTGATCAGCCATTGGTTCCATTTTAACTTCTTTGGCACTGTGTTCACCTATGTTTCCCAATTTTTGCTACATTGTATCACTTTTTCCTCTGCTTTATGAATGTTTTTGTCATCAACATAATCATAAGCATAACCAATCATTTCATACTCATTAACTGTTCGCCAACATGTCGATGAAGTGTCAGCAATTCAAATGATTTTATTACAATGTTGAATTTTATCTTTAAGTTCTTTCAGTAATTCAATGGCCCTGGACACATAATATTCCAAACACAAACACATCTCTTGTTCACATTGCATTTTCAGTTATTTGGTATTTCCAGTGTGTGCATCAAATTTTATTTCATATAACTTGTACTAGTGTGGAAATTATTTGGAATGGAATGTAAAAGAGTTAAGGGCATGTCATGTTAAACTTAAGGACATAGAAGTAAAGACCTATTCAAGTTTAAAATAGCCTGTAAATGACTGCAAGCCCAGGCGAAATGAAGGCCATATGACCATGGTATACCATGGTAGACCATGGTCATATGACCATGGTCGACCATGGTCATATGACCATGGTAGACCATGGCCAACCACGTTTTGTTAAATGGCACCACGGTCTTTGACCATGGTCTTCATGACCATGGTATTTGACCATAGTCAAGCATGGTATTTGGCCATGGTCGACCATGGTATTAGGCCATGGTCAACCATGGTATTTGGCCATGGTCGACCATGGTATTTGGCCATGGTCAACCATGGTCATGATAATTATGGCCAAAGACTGTGGTGCCATTTAACAAAACGTGGTCTACCATGGTAAACGATGGTCATATGACCATGGTCGATCATGGTTTAGTCATGGTATACCATGGTTATATGGCCTTCATTTTGCCTGGGATGGTACTTTAAACCCACAAATGGTTTCTATGACTTAATTTAAGTATGTCAAACACAGTGGTGTAATGGGTATGGTGCTTTCTTTGAAACAGTCTGCCTTTGAGTTTGATCCCTACTCTGACAATTTGTTAAGGTGATCCTCTCATATGACTCTATCAGAGGGGGTTATCACGTGATAGTCAACATGGCGATGTCATGATGCTGAGATAGGTACTTTTCACCGTTTTATACCCTTTATTCCTTTTTTTTATGTGGCTAACTTTCCAGCCATATCAGCAAGAAAGTGATAAGCGTTTATTTCATATTAATATTCGCTCTTTATCTCAACTTTATTTGCTTCTTAGCTAGATCACAAAATTACAGCGCCCGCTAAGAAAATTTGTAAAAAGTAAAGTCGAGAGATATTAAGCAAATATTAATACGAAATAAACGCTAATCACTTTCTTACTGATATGGCTGTAAAGTGAGCGGCATTTAAAAAGTAAACAAAAGTAATAAAAGTATAAAACGGCAAAAAGTACCTGTCTAGGCATGGATGTTGCCATCTTGACTATCATGTGATTACCCCCTCTGTCTATGTAACTGTTTACATACTCATGCTCTGTCCATGAAACCATTCCAACATCACCTCTGAAGACTACTGTCTAAGATAATAAAGTTAAAACAATTGACCAGTGGTTAATTGACAATAAAGGACAGAGTTGACCAATTATGGGTCAAAATATCGGTGGATATAATTAAAAACACATGCCTAATTTGTATTTACTTCAAACTATCGGAGCAAAACTTGGATGAACTGAACTTAGAGGGATTTGTTTGCCTGCTGGGTAATTATGAAGCAGATTTTCAGAAAATACTAAGAATGGAAGAGTACATATTTATTTGTAACACATCACTTTTTTCATTAAGCAACAGCCATTGTTTTCCCATTCTCACATTTTTTCATACACTTCCATTGCCATTAACATACGCTAACGTCAGTACAACCGGTTTCATCAATACATTTCAATTACAAAACCTTCTTATTTCAATAACGGTTTCCGTAGCAACAAATATATTTTTTGCCTGTCTACCTTACATTTCTAGAATATCTGTGAATTTCTATCTTTCATCACCTTGTAACAATAGTGAGAGAGGAAACAAAACAGTGGTTTGTCGCTAAATACCACTGAGAATCATAACATCATCTCTTGGCTAATCACCACTCCTGGGGAAACAATACAATGGTATCCGCAGGTTTAACATCCGCTGTTTTCATGTAAAATACTGGTTAACAAGATTTTTTGTATATGATTTTTGTGTCTGATTAAAATTCATGCCAAAAAAAAATGAACCTGCCACTGGGAAAACGGGGCTTAATAAATGTGAGTAAAGTGTTGTGCCAGATCAGGAACAAAACGTTCTGCTTTTATGGAATTCTAGTATAAAGAAAGTCTCTTCTTAACGAAAATCCAGTATAGGCAGAAAGTGTCATTCATGATTAGCCTTTGCGCACAGGTTAATCTGATCCAGTGGGACTTCACTTAATGACATGCATTAAGCCCAGTTTTCCCAGAGCGAGGCTCATATAGAATCAGAATACTGACATTTGTGTAAATGAACTGCAAATCTGGCTGAACAAATTTGAACTTGCCTTAAGGAAGGGCTCTTTATTGTTCAATTAAGAAACTAAGAACATATTAAGGCTGCCTGGCCATCTATATGACAGCCCTGGTCTGTTGGTCTTCTAGAAATCAGAAGAACATATTAAGGCTGCCTGGCCATCTATATGACAGCCCTGGTCTGTTGGTCTTCTAGAAATCAGAAGAACATATTAAGGCTGCCTGGCCATCTATATGACAGCCCTGGTCTGTTGGTCTTCTAGAAATCAGAAGAACATATTAAGGCTGCCTGGCCATCTATATGACAGCCCTGGTCTGTTGGTCTTCTAGAAATCAGAAGAACATATTAAGGCTGCCTGGCCATCTATATGACAGCCCTGGTCTGTTGGTCTTCTAGAAATCAATAGCGGCTGGACTTTGATAGGCTGCCATGGGCACAATGTGGCAATAATTGCTGTTTGTGGGAATGGGGGCTTTCAGATCTAGTGGTCTCTCAGAAATCAATGAGATTTTCATTTTGTTCGATAAGTAAAACGGAAAGGATTTGTCTTGAGAATGACATGGAACGGATGCAATACGCTTTGGCCTAACCAGATGTTTTTGTCAGAAGCATTTTGTAATATTTGACATCTTTATGCGCACTGAAACTTATGTTTTGTCACAGGTCATTGTTTGGGGAACAGCGTCTATTTTATATGAGCCTTGTTCTGGGAAACTAGGCTAAATGCATAAAGTGTCATCACATATTTGCCTGTGCTGAGTTCGCACAGGCTATAATGATCAGAGACAACACTCTTCACTTTTATATAATTTTTTGTTAAAAGGAGGTCTCTTTGAAACGAAAATCCAGTATAGGAGGAAAATGTCCCTGATAACAGTGATTTTCCTTTTCTGAGTTACATTTGTCTTTGAAGTGGGAATTACGAGTACACACATGGAAATAAATTAGAATTCAATGCTCAGATTGGTTTAAGAAAATAGCAAAACTAAAATTTCATTACTAATAGTGACTTTGCAGAATACTTAATTTTATATCTCATTATCTGAGATTAACACACTGTTTGGCTCCTAGGTTACACTTTCCATCAGTAGCTTTCCTAAAATACCATAAACCACAATAGTAATAGATCAATCCTCAATTTACCTGTCTGATAACATCTTAATCAATTAACTAAAAACTGAACATTGAGCTCAAGGCAAGAGGGCAATGACAGGAACCTAATCACCTGTCTACATCGTCAAAACTGGGGACTTACTGACTACAGGTAAGAATTTGGGGCTGATCTGACCATCTCGACCTATCATCCGACCATCGCATCTTGACCAGTTTACCGCAAACACAGCAATAAAAGTTGTAATGTACATGTAGCTTTGACAGTTAAATCAGCCAAATAAATCAAAATCGATGTCACTTGTGTTTAATTGTTTTCTTTCAGAATGATGGCTTTATTCATCAGCAAGCTTCATTTATACTTTATGTCTCAGTAGTGTATTGCTTTAGCGTCTATTCGATATTTGTTTTCACTGGTTTTCAGGGGGATCGACTTTAGACAGGCTATTTGTTATGGAAGAGTAAATATTTAATAGCTTAATTTACCTAGTTCATCGATTATCAATTACGCTAATTGTATTTGCATTATTTACAATATGCCTTAGACAGATGATATATTTCTGTTAGCAAAATTATTGCAGCATATATGTTAAAGAGGTTGAGTATTTATGTGAAAATAATTATACTTTCAGTACATAATTATAAGATAATTGACCCCTCTATTATCATAATATTTTTATTCATGAAGGCCAAGAGTGACCTACCTTGATAAATGAATAAATTGTTAGCCAAATAATAAATCAGAAATTTTATGTGCAAGATATTTATTCTTTATAACAATAGCTTAATGGTGCATTAGGCATATCATAGTATACTGCAAAATCATTTATATTTGTCTGCATTAACCCTTTGCATGCTGGGAAATTTGTCTTCTGCTTAAATGTCGTCTGCTGAATTTCTAAAATATGCATTTTCTTTGATTTTTTTTCAAAGAATACTATCAGAATAGCAAACAGTTTGGATCCTGATGAGACGCCACGTTCCGTGGCTTCTCATCTGGATCCAAACTGTTTGCAAAGGCCTTCAAAATCCGGTTCCAGCGCTCAAAGGGTTAAATTTCATAGTTTTTCAAACATGAACATTTTGTGGACACGTTAATTTCTGGATATCTGATTTTTGAAAAAAACAACACAACTTAGTAAATTGCATCTATCATTTGCAGATGTGTTTGTATCACATGTCTGCGATAAATCGCAGTCAGGGAAGAAAGTCACTAGCAGGAGGTGGGCCCTGTTTATGACATGCCAATAAACTAGTCCATTGTTATGAAGTGATAGAAACAGGCCCTTTTTCTTACATGACAATAAACTTGTCCATTTTTATAAATACACAGATTAGCGGGACTGTATGACCGTTGCAAAGTATTTGAAGCGACAAAGCCAATTTCAAAGAGTACATTTGAATTATTGATGCTTTCTTGCCTCTCAATTCATTTCTTGATTCCGTCAATGTATTTGTAATTCTATTTTACCAGCCATTAGCCCTGAATAAAAGAGTGTAATTTGTAAATGCATCTTAAGGACCGCTACAAGATTGATGAGACTAGTGTGCACTTTGCAGCGTCAGTTTTATTGAAACAGTAGAACTATGTTAACATTAAGTGGACGACAATGCAAGGCATAATAATTAATGTGTAAATCGAAAACAAGTGACACTATGGTATCTACCTACAATACCTAGTCAGCTAAGATTTATGGGTAACGGAATCCATGACGCACTTACACATTTTAATCATTAATATTCTTTAACACAACTGGACGTTTGGCTGCTCACACCCACACACATGCAGAAGCACACATCAATATTAATGTACGGTCAACTGTATCTCAACATCGCTTTAAAAATAAATCTGCATAATTATGTTTTGCTTTATAATACAAGCATGCAGAATGACATACCGGTAATTAATATTATCATGACATGTCATTAAATCTCTCTAACAACGGTATGACATGCTGCCTTTTGCAACCTGCACCAATTAATCACCCACAGTGATAATCAAGGCTATGTACACTTTAATATGAGCAGCACTCTAGGAAAACGGGGCTTAATGCATATGCGTAAAGTGTTGTCCCAGATTAGCCTGTGCAGTCAGCACAGGCTAATCAGGGACAACACTTAATGCCTAAACTGGATTTTCGCTCTTTAAACGGAAATACCATTAAAACAGAAAGGGTCATCCCTGATTAGCCTGTGCAAACTGCACAGGCTTATCTGGGACGACACTTAACGCACATGCCCCATTTTCCCAGAGTGAGGTTCCTATTGTTAACTTGTGATCTAACTAATCATGCAACACTACCCAACTTCATGGCTGCCAAGGAAGCTACATAAAAGATTAAGCACTTTATTGATGTGAAATTAATGATGTATGAACATTCTTTATTTGTATGATGTATGGGAGTGTGGTAGTGTGTGGTCGAAATGTTTTTAATCAGACTTTTGCTCTGCAAATGCTTAATGCTATCATCAGTTTAAATCTATGCATTTTTTTTAAGCATGAATCTATGATATTGGAAATACTTTCAAAACTGGTTAAAATGGGTAAAACCAGTTACTGATGTCTTGGTCATATAAGACCATGTCAAGGAATATATTGGAAATCAAACTTAGGATCCTTCAATATCAATGCAGACCCCATATCCATTATTATTATACATTTTAATTGAGACTTAAGTATTTACTTAAACCAATTTCAGTTATTGCAAAACAATAATTTAGAGAACAAAATGGCTGTACTTGCTCTAAAATTAAGCAGTGCATGAGGCATCTATCAAAATGAATTATTACAGCAGAAATATCTAATTACCCGTATACATATAAACCTGTACAATATTTAACATTCACAGCTGAATCTATATATTTATTTGTTTATTTTTATCGAGGATAAACATCCCCTGCAAATGTGTTTTATTTTAGAAATAAATTTTTTAATAACTACAACAATACAAAAATTGCTCAAACTTCAAAGTTCAATCTCATAATGTTTATCAGATCATTATCTGTGCAATTGTTTCTCAATCACGAGGGTCTGAAAATCTTGAGGGCAATGCATAGGCAAGCAATCAAAGGCAATCTTGCAAGCCCTCCACTTAGAAGGACTTGAGTCCAATAAGGGATTTGTTATGTCACAAGATCAAATATGAAATCTATATGCCGGTACTCAATCCTGTATCAATAGACTTATTGACTGATTATAATACAAACATTGTGTTTTGCAACAGAGCTTTAACAAGATTGTTTGATGCGATAACCGATGTTTGCATGCAAATGCAGACAAACTGCGGAGATTGCAAGGAATTTAAGAAAACGCTTTAGCGTGATGAATTAGTATCCTATGGGGACGCAATAATAAAATGATTTTTCTGTAATTTTTCTGAGTGGTTTGTGTTATGCAAACTAGTTTTCTTCATGAAAACCCGACGCTCTTGTTTAACTGAGTTGATTTTTGTATCAAAATCTAAAACATCGGTTTAAATATTTAAAATTTCAGTTTGGGTTCTTTAGAATAACAAATTTTGTACAATACGTGTTCATAAATTATTCATAAAAGTGAACATGAGAGTCAATGGACAACTGGAATTAAAAACGCCCATAAAATCAAATAACTTGATTGGAATTTTCTTACATCAAACATCAAAATCTGAGTTATACAAATTATTTTGCAGCTCTGGGTTTATTATTAAATTAATTCAAACAAGTTATTGGCTCAGAGGGCCTTTCATTGCATCACACTTGAATAACCAGGTTTAAACTAAAGGGGAGCAACTCTTTAGCATACATTTCATGAGCCTCAGTCTAGGCGGAAAGTGTCGTCCCTGATCTGGGACGACACTTTAGCACATGCATTTAAACCCCTTTTCATAGAGCCAGACTATATTTGTAATGCCCAGCTCATCCAGAGAACAAAAAAAACTACATCACCTGATTACTGCAAAAAAATGACTAAACAATATCCCTGTTTGCTTTCCTGATATGTGTCTTATTATATAGCAATATGATCAATTCAGGTGATCATATATTAGACACTAATTAGAGCTGTCACAGCGGTCAGTTTGATGGCCAACGGTCAGTTTGACACAGCCTGCTGAAGGATGATTTATGCGTTTTGTCCGGCCAATTAGCATAATGCTTCATCATGGCTGACCAATAATGAGTCTGTCAAACTGACCAATGGAATGCTAATAGGTCAGCCAACAGAAATAGGAATATTAATTTGAACTTTTTTTAAACTAGAAAGTGTAGAGTGATGCTTATTAAAATTTCAGATGTCACCGTTAATTTTCTTTGGCATGAAAAATCGATTTATGTTGGTTTTTAACCCTTTGCATGCTGGGAAATTTGTCTTCTGCTAAAATGTCATCTGCTGAATTTCTAAAATTAGCATTTTCTTCATTTTTTTTTCTAAGACCACTATCAGAATAGCAAACAGTTTGGATCCTGATGAGACGCCACGTTCTGTGGCGTCTCATCTGGATCCAAACTGTTTGCAAAGGCCTTCAAAATCCGGTTCCAGCGCTCAAAGGGTTATTTAAGCTCAATACAGTACATCATTTTGTTTTTTATGCCCCCTAAGGTGGGCATATAGTGATCGCACTGTCCGTCTGTCTGTCCGTCTGAAATTCCGTCACACTTTGCGTTAACTGGTTTCGAAAAATTTGGAAAAACACTTTGCGTTTAGGTTTAGAAAAATTTGGGAAAAGGGGGCATATGTCATCCTATGGTGACAGGTTTTGTTTCATTAGCTGTTCGAATTCTTAATACAATTCGGTAAAATTTGGTATCATCAAGCGATTTTTTTTTCTTCCAGAAATTAGGTAATAATATCTACTTCCACTATATCGGTAACATTTGGTATCATTCAGAACAAAATATGATTTTTTTATATAAAGAAATTAGGTAATAATATCTACTTCCACAAACTGTTTACGGTATAATATTTTCAACCAAAGATATTATAATAAATTAATAAATAATAATAATTAATTTAGAGGCGAAGACAAACACTTCCAAAGCCGCTATACATGTAAGTGCTGGTATCATAAAGTAACCGTTTATATACTCACAAATTATTTGAGACACTAAACAGTATGTTTCCAGGGTAGAACCAGTGGTGCAATTGGGGAAAGATAATTTGAATGCTCCTCCAAAAGGTGGATAAAACATTCCGTGTATTTGATCACAAGACAGTCCATTGAATTAACTTCACCACTGCAGTCTTAAATAGATTCTTCAATGACCCAATCTGCTGAAAAAGTAAATTTTCAATCAAGTGAAGAAATGCCAAATGAAATGTAATCATTTATATACATTGATTAATACATGTCTGCTATCAGTTTTTCTGCAGGTATTTAATTAATTCCTTGACCTTAAATGTCACTGCTTTGACATCCAAACCAAGGTGACTCCACAAATCTCAACTTTTCATTCATTTGGCATCTAAACTATACGAAATCAAAGCGCTGAAGGCACTGAAGTTGTTCGCTATTGCATAATCTTAGATGCAACTCGGTTTTCAAAATTATTTTATAGCTTTTTATACCACAACATATTTAAATTTATAAAGAGTGTGTCTTAAAGCACAGATGTGGGTGCACTGTTTATCCTCATATTTATGTTATAGAGATAACTTAGACAAAATAACAACAATATGTCTCTTTTTTTTTCGCAATTGGTTTCTGCACTGGCAACCATCTTTAGAATTTTGGTTACCTTGCTAAAGAATAACAAGCCTAGAATCATGTACATGTTGTGTTATGTGTAATTAATACTTTATTTATTTTCTTTAAATTATTGAGCAACAATTTTGCCGACATGACAGACTTTTAATGCATTATGTCTAAGGGCTTAATGCATATGCCTTAATTTTCATCCCAGTACAAGAAACTCTCTTTAAACGAAAAACACCATAAAATCAGAAAGTGTCGTCCTTGATTTGCTTGTGTGCACTGCACAGGACACCACTTATTTAACATTCATTAAGCCCCGTTTTCCCTGAACACAGCCAATATGTACAGTTTTCAATGACAAACTTGCCAATGTCATCGCACAAGCTGTAAAACACTATTGATTACATACACATACTCACTGCCTGCAATGTACCACCACCAGTGGTGAAGTTTAAACAGGATAATCAGTGTGCACAGGCAGATGCAGTGGTTATCGTTCTTGCTGAAGCTAATACCATGCGATTTTCAAAACTCCCTCTCAACATTAGTTGTTCTTGCGAACAACTAAAAATAACATTTCAATTAATTTCTTTGAAAGCAACACATAGTTCAGTTAGTGGGATTACCAAAATTTTCATTTATACAACAGAACGACTGACACTGAGAGTTTGATGTCACAAAGAAGACAGTAAAAAAACAAATACAATGCTTTCCATTTGAATAAATTGCAGGAAGAAGTCGGTAAAATTGCAACATTAGTCACATTTATAAAGCCTCTGTAAAGGCGAGCAGGACATTAACAAATAAACAGACAAAGGATTTCCCATGTCAAAGAGCTTGAACAGACTAGTGATAAGGTCACCGTTATTTCAATAAAACATAACATTTGCGTTGGTAAATTACTGCCTCTAAAATACACACTATTATGTCACGCCATACTCAAATGTTTCGCACTGTTTCAAAGTTAAAAACCAGTATATGTAACCTATAACCTGCATTGAAAGATTTCAGACTTTATCGTGCAATCGTTTTGTAGCATGCCACACACGGAAAACAATGAAGGCGTCCATTTGAGGAATTATGAGTCCATAAACTTTGTTTTGTCTTCAATGCGTGAAGTCAAGTTTGTCGGATTAAAGTGATATACATTTGTTCCCAAGACCCCATTAAGGTCACGATAACGTCACCGATAGAAAAACTGTTTGACAGCTCTATTCACCCAATAAATCTGCCACAGAGAGACTTCCCATGCAGTGTACATTTTTCTATGAGAAAGTGCATGAAAATAGAAAATTGATTTGGCCCGTTATTAACTTTAAACTTATGTTAATATTTATGGCAGTTTTTCAGTGGCTAGCAATTTCATGTGTTAAATATTGAGAATAAAATTCTCAAAACCTGTTGTACTGATTATTAGTTTATCATACAATGTCTTGTGAATTTTAACACTATGTAACAGAAAAATTATGAAGTACTTCATAAAATAATAAATTAAATATATTAAAAGTGACACCATTTAAAATGTTGTGTGAAACTAATTATAGAACTGCCCATTTTTCTTTAAATAATTGGAATACATGCTAGGCGACATTTCAATTATTTGGTAGTATTTAAAGTTAAAATTGCAATTGTTTGTCAATTTATTGCCTGTATTTTTGTGCATTTACATTTTTAATTATTAAGCCAAAACATTAATTATCTGATAACAGTTAAAATGTCACATCAGGTGACCATTATAGATAAGTATTTCATTAAAATTCAAAAGATCAACAAGAAAGCAATAATACGATAAGGTTGAAACAGTCTAGTGTAATAATGGTGTGGGTTTGCAAATCAAAGGTCATGGATTCAATCCCCACTGGAGGAGAGTTCTTTTAACAGATCTTTCCAATTTAAAACACCCAGAACTGTTCTTTCCAAAAAAGCGACTCAAGAGTAAACCTATAAGCTAATGGCTTTCAATGCAATCATGTTAAAATAAATAGATAAAACTTAATGAAAATTCAAGATATATAGAGAATAATAGGTTAGTGTTGATTATAGATCAGGTTTATCAAGCTTTCATATTCTTTTTTATTTAGTCAATATTGAGTGTACTTATTATCAAAGTATTCAAACAAATTATTACACATTTGATCACAACATTAGTATTTTCAAATTGAGAATGCTTCAATACAGCAAACCTTGTAAGTATACTGGTGATGGATAACACAAATTGACATTCAGCACCAACTCAAATACGAACGCAATATATTCAAGACACTGTTGCAGTTTTTTATGATTTGAACGCATTAAACACTGGATTTTATAAGTTTCTCAGGGATTAAAAAAAAAATGTATTAGACAACCAACATACTACTGAGATTTTTCTTTGCAGCATTGTTCGTCAGGTCAATCTCTTCGGAGGCATCTGATGGGATCATGCTCCTCTTTACAGGCTACTTATCACGAGGCTCTGTTGGTGTTTGATCACTGAAATCTAAAATCATTTATGAAATGTGTTGAAAACTAAACTTGAGCATTGTGTCATGCGATCATGAACACTTTGTTTTAGTCCATCAAATTTCACATTTGGAAATTCTGGCTAGTCTGAGTAGTTNCGAACTGCAACGCTTAACAATTAATATAAATGCAAAACACTTGGTAAGCAAACTTTCGACTTTCACTAAATTCATGACCATCATGATGTTTGTCTACATCCATTTTATTAGAACTCATCATCACCAGCAGCAGCAGCAGCAGTAGCTGCAGCATATCATTAGCATTACTGAAGCAATTCTTCCCATTAAATTGTATTGCAAACTACAATTCCAGAGTTTAAAATATTGATTTTAATGGACAATAATCTAATAAAATAATTTTTATCCAGGAAATATATCAAGTTAAAGTTAAAAGAAAGACACATTTTTCATGTTTTACAGGAAAATTTGTTAATGTTTAGGCAATTTTAATTATTAATGTCAATTGCATTTTGAACTAACATCATGGATAAATTACAAAAGATGACATACACAATTAAAGAATTATAATAGGGTTATTTTGGGAGAAAATTGTTCAAAACGTTGTTATGCTTTACAATGATGTAACAGACCTTCTAAAGAAACAAAAAAGGTCTTTTATTTTTTCATTATTCAATAATATTTCAATAATCAGTCCAGTTTTAGAAATTCAACGATGGTGCCACAATGATACAAATAAAGCGGGTCATAAATTAAAAATGACAGCTCAATGGTAATATTTTGGCACAAATATATTATGGACATTATATGACATGTTTAATTTATTCTTTTACATTATATCCCACTTTTTTTCCTTTTTGAGCAATCATATGCCATACAACAATGACATCGCAATTAATTTAAAGCATGTATCTATTGTACCGTGTCACAATGTTAAAGACAGTTTTTGTCATAGGGTTTTGTACTATTTAACGAAGATAGAAACAATAACATATTTGTGAATAAATCCAAGAAATCATTGTTTTATTAAATGTCTGTTTTGTGCTACAGAATACATGTTGATTAGAACAAGACATGTGTTTATAGAGCACAGAAGCCCCCACATACATGTTATATAAATTTGGTCACACATATTTTATTTGGTCACATTTTTTACAACATTTACAGTATATTTATTGCTTCTTTCGTATTTAAATGTACAGAAATGAATTTTATTCAAACACCCAGTATTTTGAATGCAATTTTAAGTCCAACAGGTAATTTAATAACATTAACATGTTTATATAAACACCTGTATTGTTAAACATTGACAAGTTTACTTCATGGCACTTTTGTTTGTTTTGACACATAACATTTATTTAGCTTGTTTCTCATTTTACCAAAAACCTATATTTGGACACTCAATTTAATTTGTTCTGCCACTGTTGTAGATATATTATTTTATGTTTATTTAAGTTTTATCTGCAAAATGTTTATTTTCTGTGACAGCTAGGTTAACAAAAGTTGGAAATCCTTCATTATTTTCAAAGCATCTGCTTTGACCACTTGTGGGAAAATACATTTACCTTATTCTAAACATCGCACTTAATAATATATCAACTAAATTTTTGAGGAAAACTATTTATGACAATAACTTGTAAGATAAATAATAAAAAAAATCAAAAGTTTGTTGGCAGATCATAAAGTGGCCATTTATATTTTTTTAATAGAAACACAGTTATGTTTGGCAGCATTAAATCATACGTATAATTGATTTCAAAGCCAGTACAATACAGTCATATACTGAATTTAAAATTTATGATTTTCAGGAATATTGGAACAATTCAATCATTCATATTAACAATCTTTTGTATTAGATTTCACTTTGAAATAATACTTATGTTGGACCTTTTTTAATATTTTAATAAATCATGACATTATATTCAATGGTTACATTGAGTTCCAAAGGTTTTGCCTGTTTTAATGTTAGCGTTACCAATGTTTAATTAATTTATTTTATTTATTCCACAAAACGGTTTGGTTACAACATCAATTTCAAGTGAATAAATAAAACCATGAAAACCGATAAGATAACATTGTGCCACTGGACTTATATTAGATTTATTTACTCTTTATTATGTTGCAATATTTACAAACCGAAGATTTATTGACAGAAGAGTGCATGAAACACAAATGCAAGGGTGTTGGTGGTAAAGCCGGCTGACAAATTACACACTTTTTCATGCCAAGTTAACATATTAAATAAACATTGATACCAGGCTATAAGTTAAAGCATGTCAAACTGCCCTGAAAGCTTATCTCGAATAGCATTTAAAATTTTGTTTATTAAAATTTTAATTTGATCCCTTTCAAGCATATTAGGGCATTGAATTATTACAAAATATTTGGGACAAAACATATTTGCGACTTTTCCAGTTTTCCTTCAAATATGTCTTTTGAAAGTGAGTATATAAGAATTTTAATATAATGTCAACATTTTAAGTATAATAAATAAACATTTATATGTAACATATTTCAAATGTTGTATTTTAAATGTAATTGAAATATATAACAAATGTAAAAAAAATATGTAAGAAATATATTTATCATGCTTTTCCGATACTTAAACGTTTTATCATTTATGCTGCCTATAAGAAAATGTGTGTCCTCGTATATGTGTCATATGAACACATCTGCAAATATAATTGGTGACTTCTCAATATTGTACAAATTCTAATGTATTGTAAATGAATGGCAGTTTTTCAACAGGAATTTAAAACATATTTACAATTTTATAGAGCTCTAAATATTATGGAGATCATCAGTTTTCCTGAATTTTTATTTTACATGTTATCTATCAATGTTTTCCAACATTTGGGATTATATGTATAGCAATTTTGATATAATTATAAAGGTTTCTAATTTTACCATATTTAACAATTTATACAAGTAAAAACTGAAACTTACGAACTAGAACTCATAATAAATATTAACACTTAATAAAATGCAATAATCTTATAATAAATTACACAAATAACATGATGTCTTTATCACAAAAATTACACAGTTTTGTAGAAAACAAATTAAAACTTACCCCGTAAAGTCCTTAAAATCATAAGTCGCAAGTACGATGTTTGCAAGTGCAAGTAAATAAAATCCTCCACAAAGAGTTGATTTCTTCATTTCACATCTTAAACTCATTTAACACAAACCAGGATACATGTTTTTCACCAATATAAACACATTTATTTCCAAAAGGAATTTAAATTAAATTATTTTTTTGGTTATAAAATACACATTTGCGGCTGTTGTTGTCATGTATAACATTACTCTATTGTTTTGGAAATATTTACAAAGTTGTGCACATTTTTGTAGTTATGACAATTGCCTTATTTTTTATATATAATATTCTATCGCAAATTGATTATGTATATAACTTAAGACGATTTTAAACTGGAACACCAAATTAAAATATTGTGCAACATCTGCATAATCCATTTTAAACTCAGCTAACAAAATATGTTTTTAATTCACACCTCTCAATCCATTTTACAACTTTTGTTTCTTTGCCATTTAATTTAGAAGTAAATTAACTATTCATCAATCCCCCGAAATTTTTCACACGATGTCCACGTAACATTAAACAATCTCAAATTCACCAATAATCTTTATTCCTTCCAAATTGTTCGCACATATGATATGTAATGTTGTTAAACATCCGAATTGTGTTCCCTGTTTACCTACGGATGTACATTTAACATTGTGGTATCCCTATCGATTGTCTGTACTTCTTTATCTATCAGCTGATACCATTATGGGGTGAAGCAATCTTTGCCATGACAGGGACAGTATGACCAGACAGTGCTCTCTGAGCAATTCCAGAAACACAACAAATTGGACTGCATCCCATTAAATCCGGCTACTGAACTGTCTAAGCTATAATATCCTTCCTGCAAAATGTTCAACATTTATTCACCATCACACACTGTCATTATATCAATATTTATTTACCTGACCAGCCATAATAAAATTTCATTTTCTAATTTAAAATTCAGTTTATCATTTTAATAAAATTCATAGATTAATATCCAATTAATTCCTGTCACATGGAAGCATCAGCGAACACTTAAATCTTATTGGCCATACAAGTACACCAGGTATAGATCTATCCATTATAAGGTCCACGCTGATTGCAAGTGGTGATATCTCAGCTATGTTTTAAACCGAGTGTATCCACTACTATTCCTTCCACTACCGGCCTTCTACCACCTTACCAGCACGAGCCACTGTTACAATAGCTGCTTGCTGCTCGCCAGTCAATACCACACAAGTCAACTGAGAGGGGAGGTGGAGAGACACTTCTGATCACAACTTACTGTTGTACGCTTCCTTGTTTATTTAGCATCGTGAACAAGACCAATTTACACCCTCATTATACTAAATTATAATAATACCTTATACTATAAAAGTGTATTTGACATAATATCTGCTATTTAATGTTTATTATTGATAGTTTACGCGTCATTGTTCAGCAGATATGTCATTTATCATTTAAAGCTTTATAGCCTTTAAGTTCATAATTTAATATACTGGCAAATGTTTGTAAACAACAAGAGGGCCATCAGGCCCTAAGGCGCTCACCTGAGAGCAAAAGGAACTAGACTATTCTGAAAAAATGCAAGCTGATTCATGAAGATTGGACCAAAAAAGTGACTATTAACATGTTTTTTTTATATATTTGACCTAGTGACCTAGTTTTTGAGCTNATGTAGCCTATAGTGTTCACAAGCTTTTCTTTTTTATTTGACCTTGCCACCTATGTGGCCTCTCCATCACTCACATACTTTTTTTCTCTTATTTGAACTTGTCACCTAGTTTTTGACCCCACATGACCCAGTTTCAAACTTGGCTGAGATTTCATTAGGACAAATGTTCTGAGCATTTGCCAATAAATGTGCCTCCAGAGAGTTCATACGTTGTTTTTTTTTAATTTGACCTAAGGACCTAGATTTTGACCCCATGAGACCCAGTTTTAATCTCAGACGAGATTTCATAAGGACAAAAAGGGTCTGCAGAGTATGTACAAGCTTTTTATTTAATGTGATCAAGTGACGTAGTATTTGAACCCACGTGACCCATTTTAAACTCTGCCGCGATATAATTGGGACAAAATGTTCTGACCAAGTTTCATAAGAATTTTGCCATAAATGTAGCCTCTTGAGTATTCAAAATGCAAATGTTGACAATGCATGACCAACGACAAAAAAAGGTGATCACAAAAGCTCATCCATTTAGCACTTTGTAGGCAGGCTAGCTTAAAAGCAATAACCACATATTGAAACTTGCATTGATAAAATGATGTGTCTAAAGAAACATTCAGCTTTATTATGGCATTGATGAACCAAACAAGTACCTATAGTTATTCACAAAATATATATTTTTTGCCCCATTGGTGCAAAAAGGTACCATTTGCCATTGACTTTTTTATGACAAATGGTACATTTTTGCACCGATGGCGCCAAATGCCACTGTACTCAGTCCATTGAGAAACAGACAATGTCTGATAGCTTCAAGAAATTATATAGCGGTAGAAGATGTAAAAGCTTTGCCTAGGGCTTCAAAAGAAATTTATACAATCAGTATAACATGAGTGCATGATGGCCTCTTGGGGAAAGAAAACAATATGTGCACTAAACAGGCAAATCTCAGGCTAGGTGAAGACACTTGGACAAGGACACAATAACAGGATGTGGTATAAATATTGATACATTTGGGCCCCGCTCTGGGTGGGGCTTAATGCATGTACATAAAGTGTTGTCCCAGATTAGCCTTTGCAATCTTTCTACTTTAATGATATTCTTCGTTTAAAGGAAGTCTCTTCTTAGCAAAATCCAGTAAAGGCGGAAAGTGTTGTCCCTGATAAGCCTATGCCGACATTGCCAAAACAGTACTTAGTGTCTTAATTAAGCCAAAGATCTTAAGAATGGTGCCATGTTTCATATATTTTCTATGACAAAAGCCAAATGCATGCATGCTTTCTGTTGATTTAATGACACCATTGATAGTGGTCTAAATAGTTCCACCTTGGAAAATGCGTCATCCAAATAAAAAGGCTTGTCATGTCATATTCTCAACCGGTTTTAAAGACCTACTTTATTGAATTGAATCTCAATGGTGACACAATAATGATGCGTCTGCTGAGTCTAGAACTTTTATTGTTTTCTGTTAACGTTACATTCAGTGACATAAGGACAACTTGAAATGCACTTAGTGTCAATTTGTTTCTCAACAATGTAGGGTTTGAACTGCAATGAACAGCTTGACAAACTTCACAGTTTTATTTATAACATCATTTACTACTACAGACCAATAAATAACAAAAAGCTGTCACAGAAAGTGTATCAACTGCCACGCCACGGGTGCGTTGTTGTTGAAAACATACAGAAAGGATTTTCGATCACATTTTTTAAAGAAAAAATGCAATACAAGACCCTGGCTTTATGTAATTTTAAACAAAGGAAAAAAAACGCATATGTGAAACAATTGCACGGTTGCATTAGGAGATTATTATTCTGTAAAAGTGTGACGCAAATGGCATGCAAAATGTAGGATGAGGACAAAAATCCTTATGAAATAATTCAGTCGCAAAACCCTGACAATATGCACTTAAGCACTAGCGGATAATTTTTCTGTAAAAGTTTGGACAAAAATCGCTTCCTAAATGTACCAACTGCGCACAGAAGTTTTTGTATTTCATTTAAAACAAAGGGCAAATTAACTTCTTTAAAAATATATCAATCGCTAAACCTTGACAATATGTGCTGAACCACTTAGAGATAATCATTCTGAAGAATTTTGTGATGAAAATCGCTTTAAAAATGTAGGAGTTGTACACAGAATAGTGTTACGGCCTGAAGCAAGCACAAACACATGCGCAAGCAAACACCTATTGTTTCTATATCCCTACGCCTTTAGGCGCGGTATGCTAAGAAGTGTTTACTAGATTTAGACATTTACCAGGATATTTAAAGCAAGTGCAAATTTAAAAACATTTGAAACCAAGCGGATCTGTGGTCTGGAAGTTACACTGGTTTCAGAACTCAGGGGTCACAGGTTTGAACCTTGCTCAACCCTAACCTACAAACTCAACTTTCACATGAGCTCTTTCCCCAACTAACAAGTCTTCTCTGGATCAAGGTTTGCTTGATACTAATGCAGTACACACACGAAACCCATTTAATTATATAATACAGAAATGTACCATAAAATAATGTTTGTCATAATGTTGGTCATAATTATGATTGAACATTCAAAATAATTTGAAAACGGAAAAGACTAATTTAATTATTTTCACTTTTTTTTTTAAACAGTAACATACCTGTGTTATACATGCTTCAAAAGGAAAATATTTCCAAGGAGAGGTAAGTTGAGAACAAAATAATAATGCCTTCATAGATGAAATATAATACTAATATTGGGATGTGTCACATTAAAATATTACCAAGCCAAACAGTTACTCTACCTATATTATTTCACATGAACTATTTGCATTTTAGCATTTTTCGTTTATTTTACAAAATTTCAGTTATAAAACAGTTCTCAGTTAACCTTACCACACTTTTCCAGGGCAGACTCATTAATCAATGTAACTAGAACTAGGTATTCATGCCAGAAAATGACAACCGCCCTACTTGACATCATATGTACGGGGCAAATGGCCTTAAAAGAAAGAAAACTTTATGTTCTTAGACCCTTGGCGAAATGTTGTTCTGCAGTTCATGAATAATTCGTGAAATGTTCATGAATTGTTCACGAACCAAGTTCATGAATAGTTCACGAATAGTCAGTGAACAGGAAATGAGCCGCGTCTGTGAAATGTTCTTGAAATTTTAGTTCATGAACTGTTCATGAACACTTATGGCATTGGTGTTCATGAAATATTCTTGAAACCTAATGGCATGAAGTGTTGGTGAACTATTCTTGAAACCTTATGGCATGAAGTGTTCATGAACTATTCTTGAACCATAATGGCATGAAGTGTTCATGAACTATTCATGAACCATAGTGACATGAAGTGTTCATGAACTATTCATGAACAACAAAATTCTGGAAAAGTTCTTCAGGGTTTTGCTGTTCATGAACAGTTCATGAACACTTTCCTTCTATTTGTCAATGGCTCATTTCCTGTTCACGGACTGTCAGTGAATAGTTCATGAACCATAGTTCTTCAAGAGTTCATGAACTGAGGTGGCATGAAGTGTTCATGAACTATTCATGAACAAGAATTTGTCAATTTATGCAAAGGTTATCATAAGTGTTACCAAAGCTCAACAAACAGGTCAGGGTAAGAAGAAACAAGTCTTGTATTAGCACTTAACATATTGATAGCAACATATAACAATAATTTGAATATAACACTAACTGAGATACAAGTGGTTTGATAATACTCTTTAAATTTCATAATACAACTTTGCACTATATGTTCATGAATAATTCATGTATTGAAAAGATCATGAATAGTCTCATTTTCAGTTCAAGAATCATTTACTAATCAGTGGTTTCCCTGAAATGGTTACACTTACAGTACCAAAGAAGTTGAAATGGAACCAATGGCTGATCAGTTTAGC
>VMBQ01000166.1:112705-122826 GCA_007657795.1 Dreissena rostriformis
CATTTTACTGCTTAAGGTCACTGCGACCTTGACCTTTGACCTAGTGACCTGAATATCAATAGGGGTCATCTGCTGGTCATGAGCAATGTCCCTATGAAGTTTCGTGATCCCAGGCGTAAGCGTTCTTGAGTTATCATCCGGAAACCATTTTCCTTTTTCCAGTCACTGTGACCTTGACCTTTGACCTAGTGACCTCAAGATCAATAGGGGTCATCTGCCAGTCATGACCAATGTCCCTATGAAGTTTCATGGTCCCAGGCGTAAGCGTTCTTGAGTTATCATCCGGAAATCATTTTCCTATTTCCAGTCAACCATTTTACTGCTTAAGGTCATTGCGACCTTGACCTTTGACCTAGTGACCTGAAAATCAATAGGGGTCATCTGCCGGTCATGACCAATGTCCCTATGAAATTTCATGATCCCAGGCATATGCATTCTTGAGTTATCATCCGGAAACCATTTTCCTATTTCCAGTAACTGTGACCTTGACCTGTGACCGTGACCTTTGACCTAGTGACCTCAAAATCAATAGGGGTCATCTGCGAGTCATGATCAATGTTCCTATGAAGTTTCATGATCGTAGGCCTAAGCGTTCTTGAGTTATCATCCGGAAACCATCTGGTGGACGGACCGACCGACCGACAGACAGACAGACCGACATGAGCAAAGCAATATACCCCCTCTTCTTCGAAGGGGGGCATAATAAAACAGTTCTCAGTAAACCTTACCACACTTTTCCAGTGCAGGCTCATTAATCAATGTAACTAGAACTAGGTATTCATGCCAGAAAATGACAACCGCCCTACTTGACATCATATCTACGGGGCGAATGGCCTTAAAAGAAAGAAAACTTTATGTTCTTAGACAAAAAACCACTTTTAAATGAAACTGAAAGTGACAGTCATTATACAAAGCCTGATAATCTATGACCATAGTGCAATTGAAGAGCAGGTGCAGAAGTGGCTTACCAATTGTTAACATTCACATTAATCTTTGTTTATCATCCCAAGAAATGGAGTACCATCTGCATTAAGACACTTTTTGCACGATGAGAAGTGTAAATATTTCACATTTCTTTTTCCACATTGTTGTTTTTAAGAAGATACATTATTGGACTATAAATAGCATTCTTTGCCATGATCTAAAACTGCACAGACTTTCCAAAACCATCCGTCCAACAGACAAGACCGGCAAATTTTGAAAAGGTCTGATATTTATTTTTACAAGAATTCATCCGACAGCTTTCTGAGTACTTAAAATCCTATGTAACATGATTAATCAAATATCTGCAATGTGCCTCACAAATTACCAGACTTACCAATGGTGACAACAATAACCATTATGTAGGAATTACTAAGGATTTATCTCACAAGATTTATTACACAGTCTGCACAGGCTGATCAGGGACAACACTTCCCGCTTTCATGGAATTATTCGTTGAAAAGAAATCTCTGCTGAACGAAAACTAGTCTAAGTGGAGGGTATCGCCCCTGATTAGCCTGTGCGGATTGCATAGGCTAATTTTGGGTTGATACATTACGCACATGCATTCGGCCCCAGGTTTCCAAGAGCACGACTCATATAGGATGGTAAAGATTCAGACTATGTTCTTCTGGAATCTCTTCCCAGCAGCTTACATCATCAGCAGCACTTTAAGTTAGTCCCACATTTTGTAATGCATTGCAGAGATGAAGATATCTGTCTTACAATAAATGGGTCTGACTGCCTTGACACATACAATTAATGAATACTGAACAAGTGTGGATGCTGCTCACAGCTTGCGTGTCAAAACAGATCTAGATTCCAACACCTGCAGTTCATTGTTCCACATCCTGTGACAGGGTTATTGCTATAAATATAACTAGCAATTTATATTAAACATTTCCGTTTCTATAGGTCCACCCATTAGATGTACTCTACGAAGCAATTTATATCATTTTTTTTAAACCAAGTCTTGAGTATCAGTTTTAACCTATTTATTTAGCTTGATTTCATCGAAATCCAAAGGCTTATTGAAACGCTCTCGAGTACATTTCCTGGGACTAATAAGCAGTACTTGGTGCCCTTGGGGGAGATCGAAAGAATGCTCTCACAGTGGGTATCAAACCCATGACCTCCCGGTTGCTAGGCAGACACCATATCCACTATGCCACAGCGACCTTGAGTATAAGATTATTATTTCTAAATGTTTATCGAGTTTGTTTCATTATCTATTACCCTTGCAAAAAATGTGGCATCAACAGTCATCATAAGCTCAGTTAAGTTTAGAAATTATAAGAAAAACTGCACAACCAAATAGCTGCAATGTTTTTCAATGGAGCTTGACCAATTCTCATGTTTACTTAAGCAAATAATGCAATTTCTCAAGTGTTAACATGTTTTTCTACTGACATATAAGGAAAAATTCATTACCCCTAGCAACAATGGAGCTGACGTATCAACAAAGTGAGTCAAGTTATACTCGAGACAAATGTTTTGACCAAGTTTCATGCCAATGTGACTTCTAGAGTTAGCAATCTTTTTCTGCAGCTTGACCTATCGACCTAATTTTTGACCCCACATAACCCAGTTTTGAACTTGGCGGAGATATCATTGTAACAAATATTTTGACCAAGTTTCACGGAGACTGAAAACAACTGTATACTATATAGTGTTCACACTTAGCTTGAACAGTTTTCCATTAAGTAAAAACTGCCTCACCCTCTAGTGTCCATATTTTTCTCAAAACTTGCTTAACAATTAATTGTTCTTATGATTTCTTACAAGCTCTGAAAATGGTTCCAGGTTAGTGAAAAATATGGCCATCACAGGGCAGTGTCTCTTATTCAGTTATATACTGAAAACTTTAAAAGCATGGGAACAATTTACCACCATATCATATAATTTGCTATTCCCAATCATTTTCATTAACTAAGGTGAGCGCACTATGATCCTCTGGGTCCCCTTGTTTGCTTGTACTTGAAGTTAACTAGGACAAACAGAAGTCAACATTCAAATGACTTGGTGGATCAATATTGCAAGGTTACCAATACATCTAATATTTCCTAATAATTGCCTTTATATGTACATATAACAGAACTACTGTAGCATTCAATAATTTTACACTGACAATCCCACTATTCCCTAGCAAATAAAGACTTTTTCACACCTATGTATCATATCTATGGAAACCAATAACATGTTTGTCCTGTTGCCATGGTGTTTTTTTCACCTTCTATCTCCCCTTGTGCATGTCTAATTTAAACTCAATTCGTCCATACATCTTCCACAGTCTCAGGTGTGTCAATATGTCTTGTATTTCCAGCTTCAGCAATATTTACTCAATTTGTTAAATAATTTTTCTCATACATTTCTATATTTCTGCGCCACAAGCAAACATTTTCAATTTAAGAGTCAGCCATTACAAAGCTGATATTGTATTTCTTCTGCAGATATTTTATAATAATAATGCAATTAAATATCACAACACACCATAGCGGACTGATTTACATTGGATCCCTGCTGTGCCACTGTGGTTATTTAAACTGGTTACCATGGTTACAGTGAACATGACACCCCGGAAATGATACCCTTGTCAAGAGTCGGACACTGCTTTAGGCAACCTAACTGCTTCTAATGCCCTGAACAATGTGTACAGCTGTTAATTCATCATAATCTAAAATATTTTGTTGTCAGATGTGATTAATGCAGAACGGTTTTATAAAGAACAGACATTGATTCATCTGTCACTGGCAAATGTTTTGTCTAGCTTTAGAGTGATTCAAAGGAAGGAAGGGTACAATAGTCCAAGACAATGATCCTTTTTTGCAAGACTTCAAGACCAGCCTTTTCTTAAATGGGGCCATATCTTTAGAAAAACAGTAACGCATCAAAGAACAAATACCCTTAAATAAGAAAGTTCTTCTCATCTAGAAATAATGCTAGTTGCATCAATGACCTTATCATTCTTAACATTGTCTTTGACCTCAACTATTTCATGCTGGACATGAAGTTGCTCAAATGAGACAAACTATGAAATGATCAAAGACCAATACATAGTCTAATTTCAACAATGTACATCCAGGCAATAATGTAGTGAATTAAAACGATCTAAAGCATTCAGGAGTACCACTTTAAATTTTAATTGACCAACCTAATTTATTGCTATTAATAAGGAAAACTGAAAAAAAAGCTTCATCTGCTTACACAACAATTTTAGTTTTCAGTTCAGTCAGCACAAGTCTATTTTTTTCCTTTGGGTTCATTTCTTGCTTAGGTGTCATTATTAATTACCATATCTAGGTGTTGTTCCACCAATTCATATAAAGCTGTAAAAGGTCTCAAGTTTCCTTTTATCCATTCTTAAAGATGTCATATATCTGTTTACAGGATTCAAGTGGTTTAACACCCTCTTACTGAAGGAAGTGGAGAAATTTTAAACACAAACAAGAATAGGATTCAATAAATCAACCTAAAGTAGGTGCATATTAAAAGAGCAAGTGAGGGATTACTGTACTTCTCAAGTAACTAGACACAACAATACACCAAAATGAAACCAAAGAACCCTCCTCTTTACTTTACCTCCAGCAATATTTCTTTGTAGGTAAATTGATGACCATTAAAATCAAGAATGTACAAAGCCCACTGGACAAACATCATTTCTCAACGTTAGCTGCTGGAGTCCCCAGGGGTTGCTAATTAGCATTTCCCAAACCTGCATGTTGACACTGTAAATGAATAAGGTATTAGGTTTTCAACTGGGTTTGATCTAAACACTGGGCCGAAAAACTTCAACCATATTCATTTTATCTCAAGGATAATTGCATTCAAATGCTGTTGGACATTTTTTATGATTCAACCAACTTCACGTGAACTCTGAACAGATTTTTCAGCCACTAAATTTGATGTACAATTCCAAATTAAATAATGTATTTCAGATATCAAGATTTTGTAGGCAAGATTGTTGCTGTCCATTGGCTGTAATGTGTTCTTTTCTGTAATGCTCAACAGATATATAGCCATTTGGGAGTCTATGTTATCATAAATCACATTTACTGCAGATACATCACCCAGTCAATGAACTAGCACCAACTGTCCAGCCGATCCTCCAATCCCCAGTTGGCCTGATTTACAAGAAAAGGGTCAATGACCTGGGGTCAGTTCTGTGGCCCAGCCACTAGAATGCAATGAAGGGAAATAGCAGGTTTAACAATAAAATTCTGCTTATCTTCAATTTAAGACTATTTAAATGAATGCCCCTAAATGCCAGAAAAAGAAATTTTTCCAGAACAATTGTTAACATTTTTTGACCACCATTAAACACTGAGAAAGTATAACTGAAAGGGCAGTTTTTAAACTGGTTACAACATGTTTAATAGAAGATATACACTCTTAGTCTTTACTAATATAAAACTGAAAATATTTAACTTCAATCAGCCCTTCTTTTGTGCCACAAGACATATTCCCGCCCCCTTCCCCACACAAAATTAGGAACATTATAAGAAACTTGTTCAGCTTTTATACACTTCTTAAATACTGTACGTTCTTCACAACATGCTTTAGATTTCTAAAAGATAAGATTTAAATGGTTACACAAATGGGCGGGGAAAGTACTGACATGCTGACTTCATAATTTGGTATTCAAGGACTAAATGTTTTTTAATTACTTGCAGATAAGATGAATTCATTGACAGACAATCATGTTTTGGGACGAGTTGACAAACGTTATTTGTAATATGAGAAACCTTGCATTCCAAAGTCAATTACCGTTTTGCACCATCTTGAAGTAATACAAATCGTACGCAATTTCTTTTGCAATTTATTTCGCTAAGACGTTCATGGCTTCAAGCTTTCCAGCTGTATAATTAGACTTGAGTTTAACTTGACAAACATGCTGATCCATTTAAGACTGTTACAGACGTTGGCCTTCCTTTTGAATAACATTTATTGTCGGTTCACTGGTGTAGGATCACATGTAATTAATTAACAGCAAGCACATGGACGTCTTTGTAAAAATGTTTTTTGAAATTTAATGAACACACTAAATTTGTTTAACCTCAAATTAACAACAAATAATTTGTGTGAAATGAAATCATGTTTAACCATTTTCTTCAAAATTGACATTTCATTATTTAAAGGACAGGACTGTGGCTGTTAAAGTTTCAAACTGTTGACCTTCCAGGCTTATAACCAAAGTTTGTTGAGTTTCTAACTGATGATCTTTAAGATTAAATTCCAAAGTATGTAGAATTTCCAACTGATGATTTTTAAGGTTTAAACCCATTACAAATATCTTGTTTCTAACTGATGACCTATTAAGGTTACTCCTAACAAATGTCTAGTTTCCTACTGATAATCTTTTAGCTAGAGGTTTAAACCCAAAGTTGGCAATTGTCAGGGAAGGCTTTGCACCTGGGAACTCTCAATAAAGGGTTTAAGCCCAAAATCGTTAAAAAATAGTTTGATTCCTATAACATGTAAGTAAGACAAATTATCAGTAGGGTGATTGAATTTATTTTCCTTAAATGGAGGTGGGTTCAAACAAGGGACCGACTTAGTGACATGTATTATTACAAAATGTTTATGTTCAACACCAGACTATTTAAATCCCTAACTAAGATTAATTGCAGCATTATTCTGTGTCTGAGCTTAAAATGTCCAGAATAACAAAAACGATATATATATTTATTACGATTTAGGATTATTACCAACACTCTTAGAAAAAGCAATTATCGAGAAATCGTTGATATACAGTAAAGGTAGGACCACACATAATCCCAAACGCAATGAATAATGCAGCCAGCATCTGCAGCCTACAGAAGATGGCAATTGCACCTCGACCTTCAAAAATCTTTAATTTAAAAGAACGAGCTGTGAAAACAGGAATCACACATGGCAGACTACAATCTTCAAATCAAACTAAAAAACCACCAGTTCTTTCAAGAAAGAAGGCATTAATTCCTTGCTCTGACATCTGCGTGTACAATTCACACAAATTTCACGATATTCGAGCTGACAATCACAGTAAATCTTATGGAAAATGTCATACACACATCTTAGTATACTGCCAGATATGTTACATCAGGGTTAAATTTATTAAGGAGCAAACCCACAAAATGGCCAATTAGGTAAACCAATCTTTTTTGTAGGAATGACAGGACAGGGAAGGCTGACAGAGAAACAGGTGCCAGTTAGTTTGTTAATGCTTGATTTACTACACTCCAGATGAAATTTGACAACCGAAAAATGGCTAGAATTGCAAAATATATCCAACTATCACATATTATAGATATAACGCTTATCTGAAGAGTAATATATCACATGATAAACAGCAAAAAAATCCAGATTTTCGAGACTAAATAGGCATGAAATCTTTCCATCCACATAAACAAGTTCCATTGTTCTGTGTTTTGAGATGTGAAAGGAATGAACGATAAGGCAATCAGCGTAAACAAAGCATCATGGGACATCGGAAACCATCCATAGACATTCTATTTATTTATATGTCTGCCATGATGGTATATAATGCAGTGAATATTTGTTGGGTTAATCTCATGATGAGACATTTATCAATGAAGTTAACTGTGGTCAAATAAACATCATGGTATCCAACTGGCTGACAAAATATACTGTAAACCATCAAGGATAGTGGACCTGTCTTTTTAGTATCCTTCAGTAATCATATCAAAATTATTTAACCCTCTACCACTCAGATACTCATTTTGACGCGTTTGTAGTCTCTTAAGAAAATCTAATAGAATTGAGGAGTTACTCCCAGGCTGTTCTGGTTTTATGCTGGTTGCAAAAGCCATATTCACTTTGTTTCTGAGTGGGGAAAGGGTTGGGGTGATGAATAGGCCGAATCCCAAATGCCACTTTGAGGCAGATGACCATGACATTGACCTTTAAGTTAGCCATTTGTTTCTTGAGAGTCATCTATTCTAAATGGCAATAATTGAGCCTCATTCTGGGAAAACTGGGCTTAATGCATGTGTGTAAAGGGTCTTCCCATATTAGCCTGTGCAGTGTGCACAGGCTTATCACAGACAACAGTGTCTTTCTGCTTTTACAAAAAAATTCATTTGACCCATTCCTGCTCAGAAGCAAGGTGAAAACGGTTATATGCAACCAGCGTAAAAAACCAGAACAGCCTCACAGTCTGATCAGGTTTTATGCTTTTTCCTGCTCATCAGTATCTAAGGTTTGGATATAACGTCTTAACAACTTGAATCAAGCAAGAAAAGTCTTTAATTTAATTTGATACTCTAAGGGACTACAAACGCGTCAATGTGCCAATCTGAGCAGTAAAGGGTTGAAGGAAGTCTCTTCTTAATGAAAATCCAGTTTAAGGGGAAAGTGTTGTCCCTGATTAGCCTGTGCAGATTGCACAGGCTAATCTGGGAAACACTTTACGCACATGCATATATATAAAGCCCAGTTTTCCCAGAACAAGGTTCATAATTATCATATATGCCAGGTTATTTTGAAATCCCTCAATGCATGGCACGTTCATATTACAAGTAGATTGTAAGACATAATTTGTATGAAACACCAGGGAAACTCACATACAAACATAACAATTATTTAACTAAAAGCTCAGAGCAGAATGAAACCTGCGACCTGGTGGGCGGGCCTTTGTGCATACTTGGGTCTTCTGTGTGTTTGGTAAACAGAGGCGTTTGTAAGCTAACACTAGGTAAATATTATAACACGCCAGTCTTATGGAGTGATTCCCGCCTGAACAGGACAGGGCAGGGTCGAGTCGGGACAATAACCTCGTGTCTGAAGGCCTGGGGATTTCGGACACACATTGCATTGCAGTACATTTTATCGCATTGCAGTATGTTGAGAATAATTTATTTTATGCTTTCCAGTGGTTTATAGACAAATATCAGTGAATTAAAATAATTCACTGTTTCAAACAGTGGAAAATAACAGTTAAAATTATCAATAATTTCCACTGTTATACTGTGAAATGACGCCTTTTCTGTGACGTTACAACGTCATTATTTCAGCAAAAATACAAAAATAATCATTTGTAAGCATTACATAAAAAGAAAATTTGTGGGTTTTTGGTAAAATATCGGTTTTAATTCACTCGTGATCATAGAAAAAATAATAATCTGTGATCACTCGTGAATTTAAATTGATATTCCACCAAATCCAACAAATATCCTCTATATTATGAATTTAAACTTAAGCACTGAGATTTGCAACTTTATAATCTTTAATACACCTTAAATATACACACAAAAAAATCTAGGACAGTTCTAAGACAATTGTCTCAAGATGTTGTTGTTACGAAAACTGGCCCCTGCTTTTATAATATTGACCAGCCGTCCCAAAACAAGATGTCACAGATTAGTGGCGCTTTCTTTGTCACTTCCTACGCAGACGTCCAATTTTCATATGATTAGCATTATATTTAACCTTTTTCTTTTCAACTGACACTAGGTTAATTGCCTGGGCCATAAAAATGGTCGGTAATTACATATCCCTTTGCCAAACAATCACTTTATAGGACGGAAGGTGTGCAAAGTATTTTTATTCATTTCCATTTTATTGTAACTGGAAACCATTAGGGCTCAATAATTCACTTTTATCAGTTGTTTGAATTACCTTTTTGCCAAAATTCAACTATCAAAAACTGCCAATAAATCTTCAGGGAAGAGATAGAAAATTTAAATCTGATGAGGCAAAAATACTTCAAATTTGATTTCAATGCAAAAACATTTTACTTTATGTGTGTTTAAATCCGTAAACAAGATTTAATGTCATTGTATTTTTAGTAATGATAACTGAAGCTTGGCATTAACTGCTCAAAATGGTAATCATGTTAGCACCAACATTCATAATATGATTCGCGCTCTAGGAAAACTGGGCTTGATGCATGTGCGTAAAGTGTAGTCCCTGATTAGCCTGTGCTATTACTATATTAGGGCAATTCAAATCCTTAAACAAGAGCACCGCCTAGCGGGTGCAGACCGCTCATCTATTTGTCAAAGTATGAATCAAATCTGATCATAAATAAAGAAGTTATGGCAATTTTAGCAAAATTGTGGGTGTGTGGTCATTTATTACAGTATCTTTAAAAAATGGGGAAAAAAAGAAAAAAAAACTTTTTTTTTTTAACTTTTTTTTTT
>VMBQ01000166.1:123731-146526 GCA_007657795.1 Dreissena rostriformis
ACTTTTCCTGCACAGTCCCCTTACGATAGTTAGTAAGTGTTGCAAGTATGAAAGCAATAGCTTTGATACTTTAGGAAAAAAGTGGACCTAAACACAAAACTTAACCAAAATTTTCAATTTTCTAAGTATAAAAAGGGCACATAATTCTGTCAAAATGCAAGCCAGAATTATCTAACTTTGCCTGCCCAGTCCCCTCATGATAGTTAGTAAGTGTACCAAGTTTGAATGCAATAGCATTGATACTTTATGAGAAAAGTGTACCTAAACGCAAAACTTAACCGGACGCCGACGCCGACGCCAACACCGACGCCGACGCCAACCCCAACGCCGACGCCGACGCCAAGGTGATGACAATAGCTCATACTTTTTTTTCAAAAAATAGATGAGCTAAAAATGGACCAGTCCAGAACAGCAGGTTGCCGTGGCATAGTGGATATGCGAACCAGAGGTCACTGGTTTGATCCCCACTGTGAGCGTTCCTTCGATCTCCCCCAAAGACACCAAGTACTGGTTCTAGTCCCAGGAAACGGACTCGAGAGCATTTCAATAAGCCTAAGGCTCTCGATGCAATCAAGCTAAAATAAATAGGTTTAAACTAACAAATAGGTTTAAACTTACAGCAGGAATAATAGATAAAACCAAAATATGAAGAACAGTATTATGCCACCAAATATTCAGGACACATTTTGGGCCTTACATCTTGAAATGAATCACCTGTGCCTGACAGATCTGGCAGATTCTGAGAAGAAAACAATAGGCATGCCAAATAATTTGACAGTAAAAACCTTAAAATCTTGGCCCAGCCTCCCCAAATATTTACATAATAAATACAGGACCCTTTGTGTGCATACAAGGTGGGTACATCAGGTTTTTGCAGCTTGCATGACATTTTCTTGACACCAAACACTTGTCAGACTTTTGGAATTATAGGAATCTCATCTGCTTCAAACCAAAATAGTTAAAATTTTTAAAATTCCAAATAGCAAAGCAACCTGTTCCAAATTACAGGTGGCTTTCTTCTTTCACTCAAATGTTATCAGCAAATTCTTTTAAAATCTAAGAACATGTTCAAGGAAGTCAGGAGAGTTGTTCCCATTGCAAATCAAAATCACCATGCTTACTGTTAGTCTCCAAACAGGGGACACACCACCATTTATACATCTGTAAAATATTGTATTTCAGTTTTAAAACATAAAAAATAATGGTATTTTATTACAATATGCATATACAAAATTAGAAAATTGGAAATGCCTACTGTTCAAACAAGGTTAACATCAATTCTATTTACATGCAAATAAAAATATGTTGATCGTGTTAATGTTTTGTTGGGCTGGAAAATCCTGCTGACATGATCAACGTCATGTCATCTGCATTGAAATTGTCCGAGTTTTCGTTTCAATATAAAATGTTGCAGTGAAGAGAAAATTGACATCTTTACTTTAAAAAAAGTTTCGTTCCTCATAACGTTTCGAAAATTATGCATGCAACTTACACTGTTTTCACAAGTATTCATATTGAATAAAGAATTTGTGCGCTTGATATGGATTGAAATTTAGAGTGCTAATTCAATTAACAAAATAGTGTCAGTTTGACACGATGTGCAATATCAACGTTCCACTGGTGTTTCGGGAGACAGAATGTTACATCGATCAGTCGCGGCATATTCTGTTAGATAAAGAAACATTTTTTCCTAAAATTGACATAGGGCGATTGAAGACGGTTCAAATATGTCTGCGATTTAAACTGCGCGAAAATTAACCGTAAGTTTAAATGATTCCACAATACCATACAATAATGATGGCTATAAAACAACAAGCTTATTTATAAAACAATGCTAATTTGTGTTTGTTGACAGACATTGGCACTGTTTATCCGTAATAATGAGCACATGAATAGAACAATGCTAAATTGTGTTTGTTGACAGATATTGGCACTGTTTATCCCTAACAATGAGCACATGAATAAAACAATGCTAATTTGTGTTTGTTGACAGATATTGGCACTTTGTAATCCTGGCATATCAACACTGATGATATTGGCATAATCAACATAGCATAAACAAACTTATCCAGCCTGTAGTTATGCTTTGTTTATTATTCAACACTTTGAGAATTAGGCTGGAATGTAAGCATAGCCAATATTGCGGGTACAAATGACAGTTGCCAAAAAATATTGTGGTGTTATTTTTGTGTTTTGTTTGTGTATTATACCACCTTAGGTTATAAAACCTGTCAAATTGGATGCTGACCAATACACATCGATGTTTCACATACATTAACTTTCGTTTTCGACTGATTTTAAGAAAATAATTTGTAACATATTGCATCAATCTAAATATAGAGTTAATTGACGATTGGTTGAATAAGAAAAGTGCTCGATGCGCTCACAATGCGTCACACGATTAACATATGTTCAACGGGATATCCCTGTACCGATTGGATGTCAAATCGAGGCATACGGGGAAACCCCACAATTTAGTTTATAGATTGTGTTTACTTCCGGATAATGGCGAACGCTGTGTTCACGAATTTCTGAAACACATGTTTCGTCAAAATTGGGCAGAAAATAAGAGTTTTTGTAAGTAATATACTGACTGCTGACTAAAGTAAAGTTGGAATGATTGATCGTTTTAGGTGTCCTGCTTTTTGGTCAAATTTCCCGACAATTTTTTATGGAATGTCCCGATTTGGACCTGAAAAATTCTGGCATGTATGTGTAACTTATTGTTTGTTTTTGACTGACCGAAAATAATTTTACTATGCGAATGGTAGCCAATCTGTCAACAGCAATTACATCAAAGTCATGAGAATAATTATAACATGAATTGAAATTAATTGTAACACATGCTTGATAGTCAAACAATCAATTGCAGTTATATCACAGCCATGAAAATAATTATACAATCAATTGAAATCGATTGTTACACATGCATGATAGTCAAACAAACTCAAACCAGTCAACTTCTGAGTTATCAAGAAAAGAAACCAGTCTGACAATATTAATATTCCTGGAAAAGGAATTTCTTTAAGTCTTCTAGAACTAATTATTTCCTTTTTACGTTATCTCCTCAAATGGAAACCAATCACCTGATTTTTGCCATACATAAACCAGATAAATTGCTGATCAATTGCTGATTACGACCCTTGTGAATACCTGGAAAGAAAAGTTCAATAATGATAATGAACATTGAATAGCGAGCAAGTCATCTTTTCCCATATGATTGGAAAAACATATCGTCAAGCATCTACAAGCAGTCATTAGATTATTAGGAATTTTTTTCAATAACAAAGTATTGAGCTTCATTTAAAAGATTCTTTAATAAAAGGCCTAACTGTTCAAATTAGGAGTTGTTTATTAATTAAGAGCTGTATATTAAAGGAGCATAAGACATATAATACTGTTGTACATTTGTTGGTTTTTCATCTATTTTTGTGTTTTTATTTCCATACAAAACAGATTTTTTTTTCTTAATGTAACTGTTTTTATCCTTTCCTTCTCAGAAGCAAAGTAAAAATGTCTTTATGCAACCAGCATAAGACCAGAACAGCCTGTGAGCAACTTGCATTCTGTTCAGGTTTTATGCTGTTTACTGCTAATCAGTCTCTTAGGGTTGGAAATAAACCCTTTAAAACTCAAATCTAAAAAGAAAGGTCTTAAATTTTATTTTATTTTCAAAGGGACTGCAAACACGTCAAAGTGCGTATCTGAATGGTTAAAGGTTAATTCATGTAACTACAATTGTCACAACAAAACAAACATCAAAACAAAAATATACAAGTAGCAGAATAATCATTCAATCCTTACATTAATTAATCGATCAATAGCATGATCGTGACAAGAATGGAACAATTTAGCAAACAATAACTTTCTTCTGAGCTTTCAAGAACTGATTCCAGCCCTCAATAAAACCTGGTTGCAGATTGTTTAGGTCCTGGCAATTGTTTTCATGATTATGCGTTCAATAATTTATTTCTCGGGAGTATAACGGAACAAATTGCAGAACATCATAGGCGTGAGATTCTATATTGAGGGTGGCCTTCGTCATTAAAATGCCAGCAGCCTTGACTCTCTTTCTCTGCAATGAAAGTTGCCATATTACTTGATTTTTATATTGTAGACTCACAAAGAAACCAAAAGATACGTTGGAACGCATTGTCGACATTCACTGTAAATTGACACCAGCAGATTGACAAAGCAAGCCCTAATTCTTATGTTACTTTGAAACCAATATAATTCATCAGACAATAATGTCGTGGATGTTTGTTGGTCCAAACAAAAACAAATTGAATGTTCAACTAACGTTTACATCCAAAGTCCTTTCAGACTTTCAGCCTAACTGTAACCTTCACTTTGCTGTTAACACATTATTAACCCACTTATGCCTAGTGGACTCTCTCATCCTTCTAAATTGGATCAATTTATTTCCAAAATTATGGATGTCTAGTATATTTATTTGTATATTTAGAATATTTCTTACAGAAATTCCTTTAAGAAAACAGCGCAGACCCTGATAAAACACCGCATCATGCGGCGTCTCATCTGGGTCTATGCTGTTTGCCAAGGCCTTTTTTCTAGACGCTAGGCATAAATGGGTTTATTAAATGCTTTACATTCATATTATAATATTTTCTATACAGTGAAATGTTAATATAAATTTAATATAATACCAATATAAAAATCTTTTAAATTTACAACAGCAATTTCTTTTTTAAGTTGGAACATTGTGGGTTGTTTGTAAAAACTTACGTTAATTTTCTCACTTACATTTCTGCACCAGGATCCCATTATATTAGTTATAAGCCTCACCGCCTAGAGCTACTCTTTTTCTCAAATGCCACAATTTTCCTCTACAAACTTGACAATTCAATTATATTACTGTACAAGCAATTGAAAAAGCCCTACTGAGTAACAATTATTGTAATGGCCAATTTGTCTTCACAATTCAACATCCCATGGCCTGAGCTCTCCGGTCATTTAAGGCCACAGTCCAGTCGAGGTCAGCGACTGGTCACCAGTGGTCAAGAGGCCACTTCTGAAATACCAATACACTAGACAGCCAGGCTACAGGATATTAATACCCATCAACACTCTTCCCTACCCTGGGCTGACTTATTTGTGAATGAAAATTCTAGGTATGAAGTGCCAATTGAGAAATAAGGAAATGGCCATTCCACAACAGAAATTGGCAGGCAATTGAACCTGTCACCCATTTTTGAATGCTTGCTTTTAATATGAAAGACCTTCATAATAAGCACAGAATTGTTGACATTAGCATTATATTCCTGTTTCCTCTTGTTTCTGTAGGGATCATAAGCAGGAACATTGTTTGCATTTGAACTCGCAGTTCATATAATAACCATTTACTTACTACATCGACTTAACAGTTCCATATTATCCAAACTTGATATGGAATTGATGTCACCCAGCCTTGATTTGACCATCCATGGCCAATTCAAGTCAAGCACATTTTCCAAATCATAAGATTCTGAGATGGCATTAATGTAGCCATGAATTCATATCATGGTCAACACAAGGACAGTTCAATAAACATGACTTGGTTGTTCTATGGATGTTATATTTCTACTGATCATGATTAAATGTTAACAAGACCTGTATTATGTCCGAAAGAGGTTTATTGTGTGGTTCTTGATCTTCATTGTTATGATAATGGTCAAAACATGGTTAACTCTTTCAGTGTTGGAACCGAATTTTGAAGGCCTTTGCAAACAGTTTGGATCCAGATGAGACGCCACAGAACGTGGCGTCTCATCAGGATCCAAACTGTTTGCTATTCTGATAGTATTCTTTGAAAAACATTGAAGAAAATGCTAATTTTAGAAATTCAGCAGACGACATTTTAGCAGACGACAAATTTCCTAGCATGCAAAGGGTTATAACCATGATCATTAGCTGTATGTTATTTGTTCTTTAAAAAAGAAAATAATATGCATATTTTACATAAAACAAGACATCATAAGAAACAAAGTTGTTTTAATTGAATGATTATTCATTGTAAATAATGTTTCATGTTCAATGACAGTGGAATCATGGCCAACCAGTAATCAAAAATTGAGAGAAACTCTTTTTTGTGATGGTTTCAAAAATCATCACTTTGCAAATTAATAACATTACATTGCCTGACAGCACTAGTCCTTGTTCATTAGACAAGCACTTGTTTGCAGATTGGATTGCTTTGCGCTTGTTAAAGGGGCCGTCCAACAGATTGGTAAATTGACAAAATTAAAAAAAGTTGTTTCATATTCGCAAATTTTCGCGTTTGTTATGATATTTTTGAGGAAATAGTAATACTGACCATTTACAATGCTCTTAAATATCCATTATATGCATCTTTTGACGATTTGAAAACCTCAAAATCATAAAGCGTCGTTCGACGCGAAACGATTGAATAATTTGGAAAGTTCTGTTATTGTCGCTATATTTTGTAAAACTACGAGGATTGCTTATATATGGTATAAAATACGGCTATCGTACATACTTGTCAGGATGGCCGAGCGGTCTAATTGGTTTTTACTCCAGGACCCCGATGGTCACTGGTTCGAGCCCTGATGAGGTTTACTTTTTTTTCCCTTTTTAAATTGTATTCTTGTTTTTTAACTGCAGATTTTTAGGTCAAATGTTTGAATTTATCAATATAGAGCAATTACTGACATGCTTCAATACATGCCAAAATCTAGTGGACAGTCCCTTTAATCTCGTATGAAAATGTATCCCCCGTATTCACAAATGTTACTTTATATGAGTTATTGGCCTGTTGAATTTGTTGTCAAAATGTACGGTTGACGTCAATTGATAATAATTTAAGAATATTTGATATTGCAAAGTTGTAAAAGTGAACATACCTTTTGTTTTAAGAGATATACGCATTTTATGCAATGAAATTTTAAATTCATAACGGGTTATTTTTAAAACCAAAGATATTTTATCGCACTGTTAAATAAGATTCATTTTCTGAGGCGTTTAATAGATTGTTTCAAAATAAAAGAAAAGCTACCACAACTACAATGAACATCTAACAGAAGTTCTAAATCTATTGCTGTAATATTTCACCATGGAAAACCACCAGTTTCCATTGCCCCCTCCCCTTTTCCCCCATACTGTCACGATAGTCCAAAATGTAATTACAACAGTGACAATTCCAAATGCCTCATCTGGGAATAGTCTTATTATCTAGTCAACATTTCGGCCATTACGCTGACACAAACCATTTGATAATGAGTCATTACTGCGCCCCAATCTTCATCTACTGAATACTTAGGGGAGACCACTACAACACTACTTGCGAACAAATTTAATTATGTATCTCATTATTCATCGCTGGAAGTAAACCCCTGTCATATTTAACAATTTTTTTTACCGCAGTGTGAATATGATCCTCCTTCTCGTAATATGTCCAGTAGCAACATTTTGTTCTAAGTAAATTTTTATAATGAAGTAATTATTGATTTTTAATATATAATTACTTTTCTTTTTTTTTCAAATTGCTTTTTATACATACTCATATAAATATGGAACATGGCATTTTTATCATTTTCAAACATTATGCCCCCTACTGCGCCGCTTTGATTATATTTTTTTGACCTTTGACCTTGAAGGATGACCTTGACCTTTCACCACCCAAAATGTGCAGCTCCATGAGATACACATGCATGCCAAATATGAAGTTGCTATCTTCAATAATGCAAAAGTTATGACCAATGTTAAAAATTTCGGACGGACAGACAGACAGACGGACAGTTCAACTGCTATATGCCACCCTACCGGGAGCATAAAAAAAACAACTTAGCTGCAGGGAGAAAAAACATCAACACTCAACACAAAAAAGTTCTTGTGGTTTGGTTTTTTAGTAGTATTCTGGTCTTTACCTTTTTACTAAATAAGTGATTTATATTTTAACATCATGTGAATAACTGTTATGGGCATGGTAATACAATTCCCCGATTATCTACCAGAGAGACCGTAGAAACATCATGGCTCCTCTTCCTGACACATCAGCAGCCATTTCCCAGCAATTACGTTATGTAAATCCGGGGAATATTGCAAGCCACATGTGACACGAGTATCTCGCACAGAGCATGTCACACTGAGGCATCAGCGACAACTATGAGTCACACGAGCGTCGTCGTTGTGAGATCGGGAAAATTGAATTTACATGTCATTCTGTTTTCTTTTCTAGTCTTGTATGCAGAAGACAATTTTCGGACGCAATTACATTCTGGAATTGAAAGAAAATAAATGCAAAAATTGCTTGAGCTTTTGGGAACTTTGCAAAGATTCAGGAGACCACCAGAGCGTTTGTTTACATCACTGGAATTAAAAGAAAACACCACTGCCCATCTGCATATGAATATGTCTTTGACGCCTTCATTTAAAGACATTTTCTGGAGCTTGTATCAAATTAATATTTATTTTAAAAACGCCATGTGCAGTATTTCAACGTTCGGAATGACCTGCATACAGTCAACAAAAACTGACGGCTTAACTTGATTTTTCAACGTCACAAAAGCTTGAAACCCTTCCTGAGAAATAAATGGGGACCATTGCTAGGAGCCACCTTGGCAGTGCGCCTGAAGTGTCACTGGTTACTCCATGAATCATGCATCAATGGCTGCCGAATTGCTCCAAATAACTAATCGATGACATTATCGGTACATCATCCAAGGACCTTACCAGAGCATTTCATTGTTCAGTAATTGGAGATTTAAGCAGGGAAATTGCCCAAACAGAATTTCCATTATTGTAAAAGCGCATGTCATTTGCAAATGAGTGTAATACTTGTCAATTCAGGGTTAAGAGCGCTAAGGAAAAATGCGTGAAAATAATGGACCAACACTCTGGCACTATTTGGCCTTTTAACGAATTAATAGAAGTAGCACTTAAGAAAAGCTTTTAATGCAGTCAAGACGGGATTAAAATGCTGAATACATTCTGACATAGTTGATGACAAATACTTTTCCAGTTCATCTAGTTTGTGACAGTATTGCCAGCTGACCTTCAAATTAATAGTGTTATTCAATTACAAGTAAGCATAACACAACTTAGAGTTTGTTGTCACTGTCAGTAGGGTAAAACAGGTCAGGACATCATAATTATGCAACAAGCAGTTATAATACAGTCTTGGCATTATTTTTTTTGAGGCACTAGCCCGATCGGGCTACCAGCTTGGAAATTTCACTAGCCCGAATCAATTTTAACTAGCCCGAATTAAAGTTATTATTCTGTAACATTTGTTACTTATATGTCAGTCTTTGACCTAACCCACTCCATCCGGTAATAATACTAGTTATAGAGTCTAGAGAGATCAACTTTCTACTCTGTTCAATAAGCATCTACACAATGAGTGCCCAATGGAGATTACCGATTCAGTTCTGAATAAGCTTCTATAGCAGGGGTGTCAATTGTCCNCTTGTGCAGTTGACACAGGCTCATCATGCAGGGCAACACTTTCCACCGTCACTTGATTTTCATTAAGAAGAGACCACCTTTAAATAAAAAAATCCATAAAAGTGGAAAGTGTTGTTCCTGATTAGCCAGTGCAGACTGCACATGCATTAAGCACAATATTCTCAGAATGCGACTATTGATTTTGGTTCTCTCCGGATTTGTTACCAAACACTTACCAGTATCAGCCAGTTTGGTATGTGAACATGTCACATAATAAACGTAATAGTAATAAGTAATATCTCAAACCACTCACCATAAAGATGACATTTATTTCAGTCAAATTATCATATATATTTGATTCCTAGCTAACAGAAATTACAAAATAATTACAATTTTTAACAACTCAGGTAATCTATTGCCCGCTTATCGAACGATGACATCCCCAAACACGCATTAATAACATTCATGAGATCGCTCTATTGCCATTAAGGGGAATGCCAAACACTGTATGGAAAAAGAAAGCTCTTATAAAACTATGAATCTTATTAAGGTTATAATTGCATGTAAATGACCTTCGCTATTTTTATATAAATGTCTCATAATTGCGGGCAGCCTAAATTGATTTACATTAGTTTCATTCACATAATTATAACTGCATATTCATTCCTATGCTCCTTTTAGTTGTATTTGACAATTAGCAACTCCTTTTTTCCAACAATCAGTATGAAAGAATACAAAATTAAAGATTTCATCATGTTTGTATCTTTATCTATGATGGATAAACATAATCAGTGTTAACTTGAAAAAACATAAGATAATAGTTACACAGCACACGCTAACTTACATATAAACAAGAAATCAACCATAGGTTATTCTGCAATATTTATGGGCTTTAAGCTTACACATCATAGTCAAGCGCAATAAAACTATGTAAATAAATTCCAGCACAGTCAATATAACAGAGGTGGTAATCATGTGAGGATCAATATGGCGATGTCTATGACGAGACCGGTATTTTTCATCGTTTTATACCCTTTATTACTTGTGTTTACTTTTTAAAAGCCGTTCTCTTTCCAGCCATATCAGTAATAAAGTGATTAGCGTTTATTTCGTATAAATATATGCTTCATATCTCAACTTTACTTGCTACGAATTTTCTTAGCAGGAGATGTAATTTTGTGATCCCCACAAAAGTCCATCCAAACTTTATAATAAGAATCCTGTCTGCCAAGCCTTTACACTATGGTAAACCATCAAGAGCAGTTGGTCATCTGCCAACCACTAGGAGCCTTTTTGGGACCCAAAGAATAAGGACAAATAAGGAAAGAAAATGAAAAGAAATTCATCAATAGCTTATGAATAATGATATATTCATTAAAATGCAGATAGCTGTGTAGTGTATGTTTTTGCTACCACTGGCAACTTTTATAAGTCATCTTATTCATTATATCGTACAGCATACAGTGTGACATTGCACGAGTTATTACTTTTAAACAAAATGTTAGCTATTCCCCTACCATTTCAGACAAACAAGCATACTTAATAAAAAGAAAATAAATTCCTCAGTGCATATTAATTACTCAACAGCCTCAAATTAGCTATTATTATACTGCAATCACACCTAAAACAGTCATATGTAGCCGGCAGCTATACAACCTTCTTAATTATTTCCTAAATACAAAAAAAAAATGAAGCAATTAATAGCAGTGAAATATGAGTAAGCTGCAAAGTGTGAAAACCCGCGCCTGAAAAAAGTAAGTAATTGGCTTGTCAAAGCCCATGGGGTGGGAGCCTCTATTACGCAATTTTTCCAGCGTCCTCTGAACTTGAAGCTGAATAATTATCGCTGTTGTGACAGAAACAATCATTTAATGGTAATAAAACCCATTAATCCAGCAACAAGTAGTGTATTTTCTAGATAATAAATGTTATGTAATAATTTCTTGGAAATATAACTTGAATAAGAACTGTTATTTAATACCACACAGAACTATATGTCAAAATATATCAAAGTCCTGTCCGTTTTACATCTGCAGGTTTAACATCTGCTTGGGACAAAAGCAACTGAATGTCTTTAAAACTAATTAAAGCTATGTCAGGTTTGCTATATATATTATCATCACCATATCACTAAATCTAAATATTTGCAATAAAGTTCTTAATGGCTCTGCTACTACTTCATTTAGTTATTTGTAACCAGCTAGAAAGGCTTTTAAACACATAAAGTTGCAAGTCCCCAACAAAATATCATAAAGAAATAGAAATGCAGCATACCCATTTTCATAATCTTGTCTGTCCAGGTGATCGCTGTGTTTTGCATTGTAAACAAATTTGTATCATCCAATAGAAATGCAGCGTATCAATTTCGCGATCGTGTCTGTCCAGGCGATCGCTGTCTTTTGGATTGTAAACAAATTTGTATCATCCAATAGAAATGCAGCTTACCCATTTTCCCGATCGTGTCAATCACTGTCTTCTGGATTGTAAACAATTTTGTATAAACCAATAGAAACGCAGCTTACCCATTTTTGCGGTCTTGTCTGTCGAGCCAATCGCTGTCCTTCAGGTCATCCTCCCCGTACGAGGCGCCATAGGAGTTGCCCTGGGAGTAGTCGTATTGGTTCTGGCCACTGTTGGGGTTGTGGGTCACTGTTGAGGGCGTCTGGGCCGACACTGAAAGGAGAATGGAACATTTGAGCTGCGTTCTGGGAAAACTAGGCTTAATGCATGTGCCTAAAGTGTTCTCCCTGATTAGCCTGTGCAGTCCGCACAGGCTAATCAGAGACGCCACTTTCTGCTTTTATGGAATTTTTTGTTCATAGGAAGTCTCTGCTTAACAAAAATCCAGTTTAATCAGAAAGTGTCATCCCTGCATGATCAGCCTGTGCGGACTGCATATATCAGAAAATATACTCGCATTTATTCCACAAAATGTGTCATATTGACAGTTTAAACAAGCAAACAACACCATTCTATTATGAGTATACAAAAAGGTCAAAATTCATCCACATACAGAAAGATCCCCTAGACTTTCTCAACTTGGAGGTCCTGTTTTTGTGTTTCTTATCTCAGAAACTTCAAACCTTGAGACCCTTACCTATATCAGCTTGGGCAGATTTATCTTCTGCCTATTTTAATGGGTCATTATCCTCCTCAATTAGGGGCACTATATAAGTGGTGTGAGATAACACTAGCATTTACAACCAGCATTTTTTAATGGAATCCTTCATTAACAAAGTCTAGGGAACCTAATTGCTCCATAAAACTTCCCTGAAGCAACTCATCAAAAAAGACATTGTTTGCTGCTGTAGGTACTGACTTGTGTCACTATGTTTTTGTGGCTATGAGGACCAAAGGCTCTAGGTTGCTCACCTGAGCCTCAAAGAAATTGAACTGTTATGACCAAATTTGTTGTGATGTTTCAATGAACAATTTAGAATTCTACTGTGATATAAAAAAACAAGGCTTGTCACCGTAGGATGACATATGCCCCTTTTTCCACATTTTTCGAAACCTAAATGCAAAACCTAAACGCAAAGTGTGATGGAATTTCAGACGGACAGACGGACGGACAGACAGACAGTGTGATCACTATATGCCACCCTACCGGGGGCATAAAAAATAATGTTCTGATGATGATTATTATGATAATGAAGATGATTATGATGATAGCAATAATTATTATGATGATGAACATAATGGTCACCATATTATTGTAATGTCTTATAATGTCCATGATGCGAACTCCAAGTATTTTTCCGAGTGCTGCCATCTCAAACACAGCAGTTGCATTTCGTCAGCTTTTTTAAGAGTGCATGTTTAGCATCCGTACAGGGCAATCGGGACTCTGCCGGCATTGTAAATCTCATCTTGGTTTTCTGGATGATGTTCTTCCAGATGCTGTCCAGGTCCATCACTGAGCTCATTCTTTGATATAAGAAATAATGACATCAGGAACTTGGCCCTCAACCAGAAAGAAATGATAGTGCAAAGAGTACATGTACGACAATGCCAGTGGCTTGGTCATGAACTCTGGTTGGACAAGAACAGGATTGCAAACATTACACTACACGGAAGAGTGGACGGAACATCCAAGAAGGGACGCCCAAGAACAACGTGGGTGTTGGCAGCATTCTCAAGATATGATGACACATCAATGAGGGTCCTCAAATCCTAACATGAGTGGCCCAAGACCTGACTATGATATTTCATGGTTAGAACAGTTGACTGATAATTTAAGCTCTAGTCACTTCAAACTAACAGTTTACAGCTTCTCAGGTCTTTTGATTACAATAATCAAAGAGCTGACAGACAGCAGTCTTGCTGCACACAAATTCTCCCTAATTACAGCTCTGAACATCTCTTTTTGTGAATAAAAAACTGATTGCAGATTAGATAGGCTACACATTTTATCAAAACACGCATAAAACACACAACAGAGCCTTAACATTTGCTTATTACTGGGGCGTTTGACAAGAGCTGCCAAGTGTTTTCACAATCAAACATGCCTCCCGAGTTTTATTTCTAAATTATTGTTTCCCTTTCCTATTGCATTCTAACTAGGGTGGAATGCATCATTAGCAACAGAAAAGAGGTGATATTTCAGAGACCCTGTCTGTGAGAATGGCTCTAATTTTTCACGCAATTTACTTGTCTCAGAATATGTGTTTTATAAATGAGAGTGGCTGTTACAGGATTTTCCAGTACCAAATGACCTACCGCCCTGGTGTTAACTGATACTTAGGACTCTAACACCAACAGTGCCTACCTAGCCAAACTTATGCAATTCACTCCAAATATTGGGAAAACTTAATGAATTTGATGACTAAAAAGGACACTGCATGATTTCTAAGTCACGCACGTACCGTATTTCTCATAATTATTCATTACCAACACTTTTAGCAATTATTTATTAATTTATTTTCAATATTTTAACAACATCCACATATGCAGCAATTCATAAATTTAGGCAGGAATATAAAAGTTGTTGTCTACATCATGGTTTGGGTAGAAAAATTATTTATAATGTAGAATATGGTAACCTTACAGTGGTAAGAACATGTAACAGTATGATGCATACACTTTCATATCAAATCATAAATATGAATTCGTCATTTACCTAAACATACAACAGTTAACCTAAATACATGCTGCTAAATCTGCTTAGACACATGGAAACCAAAATATGCCTATTAGTGATCTGTTAATTACAAACAGTAAGCCTCAAAATAGCAAACATGCATCTATTATTATGACTCAAAATAATATCATTTCTAAAGAACAATAATACTTGGTAATTGAAACATCACTTTCTACCTGTATTTACATTTTCCAAACATCGAATGCCAGCTTTTATGATACAAAAACTCATACTTGGGCTGTTTTTTGGATAATAGTGGTGTTTCTCAAACACATATATTATACAGAAGAATGGATAAACACTAACACTCATATTTTTTTCATAAAACATTAACCCATTAAAAATTAAATAACGTAAAAATTCATATATTAATAATTTCATGAGTACATTTTAATAAGAAAAAGCTGATAAGTTACATAACACTTTTGGTGTGAAAACAGATTTTTTCAATTTAGTCATCAATTGCAAGACCTCAGGTGGAAAAGGCCAGTTATAAACAAATACAAGTTCTTTCTCAACTGCGGAAGACTACGTGTAAACAAAGGCGCAAATTATCAGCAAGTGTTAGACAAAAGATTAATTTACTATACCATAAAGAACATTATCATACCAAACAATAAACAGATTTTGAGTGGGTGTCACATTTGTTTCATTTCAACTGGGATTCCAGTTGTCAAAGTATATAGGTTACGTTCCACCAAATCATTTTGAATCCCTCCGTGGTCTATACAAAAGTAGAACCGATTTCTAAAGAGCTACTTTTCTATTCTAGTTTAACCCATTTATGCCTAGTGGACTATCCCATCCTTCTATATTGGATCAATTAATTTCCAAAATAAGGGATGTCTAGTACATGTATATTTATTTCTATATTAAGAATATTTCTTACAGAAATTCTTTTAAGCAAACAGCGTTGACCCTGATGAGAGGCCGCATCATGCGGCGTCTCATCTGGGTCTACGCTGTTTGCCAAGGCCTTTTTTCTAGACGCTAGGCATAAATGGGTTAAAAGCCATTTAGCGATCACACCCATGACTTTTGTGATTATTTCCTGTATCTGATGTGTGTCTGCAACATTTGGTGCATTTCATTGCGGACTACGTTGAAAGATGAACGTTTGGGGTGTGTTTATTGAAGTACTGTGCTTTTGTTGAAATCTCACTGCCAAAACCCTGTTTTCCGAGGGTGCTTGCATTTAGGCGAATGGGATTTTCTTAGATGCTACATGACATATCTTTTTTATTCCAAGAAGATGTTGAAAAATGGACCTGACATGCAGTTTAAGAATAACACACTATATAACAAGTTCCATAACTCTGCCCAAAAAAGAAGCAAAACCTCCTAGCTGTATTTCTTGTTATTTGATCAAATCTGGCCAGTGGTAACAGAATACTAGCGCAGACAAAAGATAATAACAAATACACTGATTTCACAATTTTCTATAAAGTCCCATAACTCTGAAACAAATCATTGAAACAAAACATGAAGCTTATCCCATAGAGTTTCATTTAATGCCAGCCAACAGTTCCTGGGAGAGACTGAAAGATGGACAGAAGGAAGGACGAATCCACTACAATATGCCCTCTCCGTTTGGGAGCATTGTGCTGCTTAGGAGGCTTCAAATGTTCAACATTGTTTCTTCAGCAGCTAAGTTCAATTCTTTTGCACATGGGATTAAGCTTCCTAGCGGAATTAATGTCTTAACGGATTCATAACTCAAGAACAATTATTTTCATTCAGGATGACAAAGTGCTCTCTTCGACATAACACGTGCATGGGTAATAACTATTGCAATTACTATTCAAGACAATTACTGCATTCTATAGCATAACTTGTCAACTGGGTATAGACATAAATTAGAAACAGGTTTTCCAGGCAAATACTTTGTGTGTGCCTTTCATTAATCAAGAAAACTCATTAAATTCCTTGCCAAAATTGTTTTGTCCATATTTTCCACATATGCAAACATCAATTTAACAGCATCCATCTGACATCATCATACATGTCATACGTCCCGGATTGTCAGGGAAAGTCCCGGAAATGTATACCCTGTCCCGCAGTCCCGGAAATCTGTCAAATGTCCCGGATTTTATTAAAACCTGTATGTTCTTTATCTTAGCATGCGAATTTGTGTTTGTCACTAATATTGCGTCGTCTTCAAGGCATTGCCTGTCCGATTACGCTAAGTGTCAAAATCGATCAATTAACGGGAGGTCCAGTTATCTTGTCTATTGTCTCGCAATCACAGTCAAACAAAAGGGGTTTATTCGTTGTTAATTGGCTTGCTCAAATGTTATGGCTGTGTAGTTTAAACGGAGTACGCACATTCGTGAATTAATCCAGTTTCACCCAGATTTTCGCGCATTCACATTGTCTGATTCCATTCATTCACACTCGTAATGTGACAAACAACACGCCTTTATGCTCAGGACCTACAATGTAAGTTGTAACAGTTGTCATAGCTTACACCACGCGTGCCACCCATGACAACGTCTGCATTCATCACCCGTATTACACGCAGTCCACGTGTGAAGTGTATACAGAGACTGAACATTAAATCAGCACCAAACTATCTAAAAGACAAAAGCATAACCAATAAGGCGCATTTTGCTGTTTTTGGTATAAGAAATTTTCTGTTAAAGTATCGTTCGCAGTAAAGATAAAAAACTACGCATTACAGATTTTTTTATACGCTACAAGGTTTTTATGGGGCCGTAAATACGCCCACGCGTTTCCAGCAGCTGATGTGACATGTACATATAAGCAATTTCGCTATTCTAACACGAAAAACACGTGGCTTGTATTTAGTAACGGAAGTAGTAATGTTTAATTTGACGTAAATAGATCTAGTGTATTTCGGATAGGCTTTCGGACTTAGCAATTTACGATGTGAATTATAATTTATTTGTCTTGTTTAAATTATGATTTTTTTTTGTGCATTGATCTTATGGATGGAAAATTTGTTTATTTCAGGTAAGTTACATGAGTAATTTAACTAATGGATATCGCGAAAAAATGCGTACCAAAAATGCAATATTTCTATATAAATGGCTTTATGTATACATGTCCCGGAAAATCAGCAAAAGTCCCGGAAAATTGATCACAATGTCCCGGAATTGGTCTGATAAATTATGGCATGTATGCATCATTAATAAATTTCTACTGAAATTTTGGCTTCATCTTAAATAAAGTGACATAAGCTTCACTAAACTGTAATTAAATATAGTATAGTGTCTTCAAATGACCATCATAAAGATTTTTAAATGTGTCAAAAGCAGGCCAAAAACATAAGGTATTTGTATACACAACTTAGAAATACAAAGCCTGAAAGATTTCAATATATATTGTTGAATAAAAACTCTGAAATTGGAAGGCATTGAAAGCCACATGTTATTCATTGAAAGTCTTGACATGTGTACCCATAATCTCCTTGCAAATAGCATTACCTTTTCCTCATTGGTAAAAAGTTCTAAATTGAGCCAATTAATGCTGACTTTTCAGTTCAATCTTCACACTTTTGCAATAAATTTGCATGTCAAACATGCTTCTGTGCCCCTGACAGAAACCATTGACTTACACCTCTGTCTGCATGGTGTGACAAGTCAGTTTCCTGGAATGGGGCATATCTCATTTTATCTGACACTGGCATTTGTTACCACACTGGGTGTTTAGATATTTGCTAAAATTATGAATGTGAAATTTTTCACCTCACCTACCAGCAATGGATGACTTCCTGTTGGAGTTGAAATTGATGTAAACCATTGCAGCAGCACATTACACAAGTGCCAGCCGATTTCTTACATTACAAAATTAAGACCTGTTTTATGATTTCCAGATGAACAATATCACTTCCAGATGTCAGTACCAAGATTTGAAAATATTCACAGTAACATGCAATACCATTTAAAGATAATTGTAAGTAAAGTAAACATGGGAGGACAAGTGTGTCTGGTGTGGGCTCCAACCCAATACTATCTAGCAACTGAGCTGACCAGACAGATTGTTCTTGCCTATGCACACTTCATTTATAAACATCGAGTTTAAAAGCAAATGTAGAAATGTATTTGTCCCAAATGTACCTCGTTGAAAGAAACGAAGCTTCCAAGTTTATTAATGTTTTAATAGGTTTTTTAGTGATGTGATTGGCCCATATATGCACCAGTCCAACAGTATGTAACTGTTGGACGAGGGACTAAGCAATGTTGTTAGAAACCTTTCACATGTGAGACCTATGGGCTTGATCCCCTACCAACACTCCAGAAGTTTTGCTTTTGTGCAAGCTCTGTGGGAGTCTATCCCCTTTGAAATGCAGTTCATGATTTCATGAGCATTTCAAGCCAATAAGGAGCTGTTCATGAACAGCTTTGGATCTGTTCTTGGATGTTGTTAGTGGATGGTTCTTGTTATATTAAAATGTGTTCATGATTACTTTATAATTTGATTCATAGCATTTAAGAATTCATGTTCTATCCATGATTACCAGTTCCTGCAGTCTATGCTGCCTTAAATGCATAGCTATCTGCTCATTAAGGCAAGCGGTTCATTAAAGTTTAAAGAACAAATCTCAAATATCTATGACATATTTTTGTTGAAATTGACTTCAGTTCATTTAGTCTGACTTTATTTTTTAAGTCATTATCACCATGTGCGATCTTGTGCTTATTTTGTGCATGTCATTCAAACAGTCATATGAGAAGAGGGTTCCATCTAAACTCTCATTTTGATTTGACAACCCCACATTGTGAGCTTCTGATTTTGCATGCATACGACACCTTTCAAAATGCATCCCTAATGTTTTATGTTCATATAATGGTGTGTATTTCATTGTTAGATTACAAGGTGTTATATCTATACCATAAAGCTTAAAGAAAATTCCGGTATGATTGCTAGCTCAGGGCTTTAAATTTGATTTCTCGGTCATTAAATCAATTTTGAAACTAAATACACAGCAATAACATCTTACAAACAGTTTTAATTTCAAATTTACATAAATCATTGTTTGTGCTTTAAGCTATTTTTTCTCAATTAAAACATTCCAATGACTAACTATTGTGGTAACATTTGACTACAATACTTACCATATTTTCCCTCCCTAATAATCAATGTATGCCCTATTTGGAAATTTATTCAAATTTTCTTGGCTTATTAATGACATCATTGCAATCATTAGCTTCAACAAGCAATTGACCACTGTCAATCAAACTCACGTAATAATCAATCAGATTTCATTTATTGCGGCCACATGGTCCGACAAACAAAGACTGTCGGATTAATGGAATAAGAGAGCGATCGCGTATTTGGCGACTGGTCAATTCAACTACGGTCTAACCTGACCTAAAGGTCACCTCAGTTATGTGGTCACCTGGCGTAAGCTTTCAGGCTATATTACCCAGAGGAAAATCAGTCATTATTACACCTGAGTTTAAGGGTCACATGCAGCATGTGGCCTGAGCGGCCAACACATTTCAAACCCATAGCCATTTTCACCTGTGTTAAACCATCATGAAACAGTCATACTGAGGTGCAAAAAGTAAACATTCAAATGGATCTGCATTGTTTGCCTCTGACTTATTGTCTTTTGTGCGTCTATTGAGATAGTATTTAAGAATCTGATTGCGGTAACTGCCTTTGATAATTATTATAATAAATGTGGCAACAGATGGAAAGCAAATAAAATATGTCATAGTATGTCACACGTTTTAAATAATTATTGCCAATTAAATTATAGCTAATTAGTACTTTACAATGTTAAGGCAGAAATAACATTCAAATATGGAAAACAGTTTATCAGGAACTGTTCTTATTGTTTATATGAGCAATCAACAAGTAAATTTAAATTGATATTGAACGCAACACATACATGGTATAATACATGGGATGTTAGTAATGTTAAGCAATAAAACACAAACACAGTTTGTTTTTTATCAGATGGCACTTACCCCAGTAACAAAAACAATAACATTATCAATTAGTGACCACAGTTATAATAATGAGGCCATAGCATGAGAGCATGACAAAATAAACAGATCTTTATCACTAATAATGTGTAAACAACATTTCGCAAGCAAGTGATGTTATTTGAAGGGGATAAAGGGATAATTGCAACTTGTAATAGCAAACTTAGGGCATGCATAAAAAGTAACAATTTTTACTAAGCTTAACATGATCTTCATGTATGCATGATGATGATACTATCAGCTGACCAACCATCGAAAAAGTGGTCATCTGCCTTAAGCAGGCACCTGCCGTAAACAGATCATTGGCCACTTCCCTGGACTGGCTGCTTACCATAGGTAAAACTGTACTTACTTAAATTATTAAGTGCGTATGTAACTCAGCCAGAAAAATCCCCGACCACAATGGGGATTCAAGAACCCGATACCTCTCGGTTCTAAATCAGGCAGACACTCTACCGCGTCGCTATAAAAGCTAGCTCATATAGCAAGGCAGTATAAGTTCTCCTTATACCGAACCCTGCTACACACACCCTCTCCATTTGCGAAATTCTTCCATGAATTTCCTTCTGCCACGACATCTGTGGGACGTCTGACACACATGGTGGTTTTTTTACATTGGGTGCCAATGTAACTCAGTCAAAAAAAAAACCTACCACAATGGGGATTGAACCCGGGACCTCCCGGTTCTAAATCAGGCAGACACTCTACCGCGTCGCTTGAAAAGCTAGCTCATATGGCAAGGCAGTATAAGTTCTCCTTGTACCGAACCCTGCTACAAGTATGAAATGGTAAACATGAAAGGTGCATGCGGATGTCTAGTATGGTATGACCACTTTCCTTGACAGGCTGCTTAACATAGGTTAGACTGTACTTGCTCAAATTATTAAGTGGGTATGGAACAGTATACATGAAAGGTGAATGTCGATGGCTTATATGGTATTTATATTGGGATCTGGACTTTTTATTAAATCCACCTTTGGAAAATATGAAGCTTACTCCAGGTGACCACTTAACTCAGGTGACCTTATTCAATAGGGACTCTAATATTATTGTGTATACCACAATTTTTGTATTGATATATTTATGAAAAGTAGTTAAGAAACAATCTTTTATGACCGACTTTATTCACTAGAAAATTTCATGACCAGATAATCCAGAGCAGGCAAAAAGCCAGAAAAAGCTTCCCACTTACATTCTTTAATCAAGAAATTGTACCTTGATATATCCCACATGAAATGGCAAACCCCAAAACTTCACACAACTTTCACTTTAATTGCATGGAAATTCTAGCAAATTCACCCTTTTGATAGGGACTACATTTGACACATTTAATTGCCCACCTTGTTTTTTTGTGCCAGTGTTTATTGCATCATGGGATACCCGGGCCCAGTATCAGGCTCAACATAAATCTTCTGCAAACTAAAAAAAAGGCCCGAAATTTGAGAACACAAAGAAGTCTCTTGTGATAAGCTGGGGTAGAAAATCCCATCCCGCTTCACCCTGGGAGTTTATTTGTGACCAAGGAACTAAATGTTCATTTTGTTATTGCATTCCTATTATATGTTTATTTATATATAATTACTTTACTTAGAATAATTGGAATGGTTGTTGTTTGTTTTTTGGTTTTGTTGATTTTCAGTTTAAAAGGTCATTTGATTATATAAACACTTTTACACTTTGCATGTCAATATGTAGTTAATTTTTCAAAGATTTGCAACACATTTAAAGGATGTAATTAGCATTAGTAATTATTACATAAGGCAGTAAATTTATATAGTATTCAAACTACCACAACACATACCCTACATGGGTTAAAAGGACTTGTTTACAGTTTATCAAAATGAGATTTTTTCAACTTTTTGTCACAGATTAAAGAAATAAATGAATAATGTACATCAGTGTGCGAAATAACACTAATGACGCAGACTTATACTGAAAATACAATTCCGTTTTCGAAAAATCATCGTTAGAAATGGATAAAATTATAAAGCGTCTCTGAGACGCAAAACGATTTAAAAATTCCCATTTCTTTTGTTATCGTTATCTTTTGTTACAACACGTGCATGGCTATACAAAGTATAAAATAAATGGCAACCCATGTGAAGACGGATGGTCAGGTCTGCACATAATGTAGTCGTAAAGACTCAACGACAACCTGAACATAAACTCTGAATTACACACACACACACGTGGAGACGGATGGCTGAGCGGTTTCGGCGCTTGGCTTTTACTCCATGGGTCAGTGGTTCGAGCCCCGGTGTGGTAAACTTTTTTTTTCTCTTTGTTTTCTTTTTCT
>VMBQ01000166.1:147823-251304 GCA_007657795.1 Dreissena rostriformis
ACACACACACACACACACACACACACACACACACACACACACACACACACACACACACACACACACACGTGAAGACGGATGGCTGAGTGGTTTCGGCGCTTGGCTTTTACTGCATGGGTCAGTGGTTCGAGCCCTGGTGTGGTTAACTCTTTTTTTAAATTTTAGTCTTGCTTTTATATTAGAGCTCTTTAGTTCTGATGTTAATGTTTATCAATTTAAAGTATTAAATGACAAACTTTAAAAGATGCAAAAATCTGTGAACAAGTCCCTTTAAGTAAAAAGTAAATTATTTGTTTAATATTCACACAATTCTTTATTGTGTATAACTGATTTGGGCCAAAATAAACAATACCAATATTTTAATAAAGATTTCCCATTAACATAAGCCTAATTATCAGCAATTTTCCAAGCAATTTTTGTTGAGCAAGATTTCAAATATGTCTACCGTAAGATTCTGTATGGATGTGCCTTTGAGATTACATCCCTTTAAGTATATAATATAATATTGTTCTGCCAAACACCGCTGCATAGGTCTGAACACTCCATTAATCGTAGTTTTTGTTTTTTTAAGCAGCACTTGAGAGATTGGACCTGCAGGAAATATTTGAATGATACCAATTGTGTGTAACAGAAATAAGTACCATCAACAACTCTTGTTCGCTTGAATTGTCTGGGTGATTCTTCAGTGAAAACATTCAAAATAATGCAACGCCCCCATTCACAAAAACACTTTCCTTTTTTGGTTGATGTATAACATTCTATTTTTTTGCCAAAAGTGATTTTAAACCTTGACAGACACGATTTGTGCAATCAATGGTTGCTGCTAACCAGAGGGCGCTTTCCAAGTGATTCGTAAGAGCAAGCCCATCAATACGCGAAACACTGCCAAAATTGTTTATATTGTCAGTAAATAAATTTCCCTACCCCCTTAATAAATCACTCAGGCAGAGCTACATAGACATGAACTGGGACAGATTGTTTATTCCCTCAGATTAAAGTCTTGATTAAAATACATGCCACCAAGAAAAGGGGAACTTTTTGCTTGATGAAAATGCCAGGATGTTGACACGCTGCAGCAGACACATACCTACTGGTGACGAAAGAACGCAGGAAACTATATCTCAGATCTTAAAAAAAACGTTTCTTTTAAGTGTGAAATGCAAAGCAAGCAAAAAATACACACATTCACGAAAATAAAAAAGCATAAAAAATAACCTAACTTAAAGGTCATCATTTGCTTCATAACAAGTTTTTCCAGAAAAAATGGCTGTGTACAAATACGTGCATCATCAGAAACCTTACATTTCTAACCTAAAAAAGAAAGTGCTCATCCTTGCTTAAAGGTCCTCCATTCGACATTTAAAATATTTATTGAAAAAAAAAAACAAGTGATGTGTTTGTCAAACACTATGCCCCCTTTTGAGCGATTTTGACCCATATATTTGACCTTTGACATTGAAGGATGACCTTGACCTTTCACCACTGAAAATGTGCAGCTCCATGAGATACAAATGCATGCCAAATATCAAGTTGCTATCTTCAATATTGCAAAAGTTATGACCAAGGTTAAAGTTTTGGGACAGACAGACAGACACACATACAGACAGACAGGCAAAAACAATATACCTCTTTTTTTAAAAAGGGGGTATAAAAAGCATTTTCTCAAATATTAAATTTGAAATTTGTTTCATGTCATTCGCGACAAAATGTTACCAGTTCATCACTTTACAAGACTAGTATTCTCTAACAACCCAAACTGAGCTTGCACAAAAACAGTACAAGAATAACGCAGGTCATAAAATTTACAGTATATTTGATTATGTTCTGGAGGGATAATAAAAACGAGCCATGCATCATACATCAGCGAAACCTGAATACTTGATTAATTGTTGCATTATTTATATTTCCCATATGGAATACGCCATGATCACCTGCGATAAGGCTCAAACAAGACTGTTAATTAATTTTTACTGCAAAATAATCTTTATGTTGGCTTGTTAGCAAGCCCAGTGTTATCACAGCGAATTCCATACTGCACTGAAATCCATTTCAGAAAGTTATTTTATGGAACATTCATATGAAAACCAGTCAACTTTCTCAAGAATCTGAGACCTCCAACCAGTCTAGCTTATCGGCCATTTTGATTGGTCTAATAAATCTTATCAGGTGTCTGATTGGTGGATACAAGCTAATAAAAGGTCATTTGAGGTCATCTGTACATAAACTGGACTGTTGTTGGATGATTTATGACTTCATGATAAAGACCAGTCAAGATGGCTGGAACAGATAGGTCATGATTCATGTCTTATGGCATATTGTTATTTTTGACTCATATTTTAGTGGCAACATGATCATTCCTTATCTTGCATTTAATTGATTTAAATGGATGTATTCCCTTTCATTCCCTAATAAATATTAACTAAGTAGAAAATCTGCCATTCCTATTCAGCAATGGCATCTATCCTCATTAAAGGGATTTGTGCACAGATTTTCTTTTCCTTTTTGTCAGTCTATCAACATGTGGTTGAATGGCTCGGAAAGTCAAAAGAAAAAAGAACATGATTTCAATTAAAGGGGAAATAAATGTGTCTGTATTTCCTTGGTACCAACATTTAATTAGATCAGATTCAATCATCTATCAAACTTGCATGGTCCAGGAGTAAGTAATGAAATTATGTTGCCAAGGTGGGGAGCAAGTCCACCAACAGCCAGTGGTCACTTTAACAAGCACATGAGGTTTTCAGTAATCGGCTTATTCTGGTTTTCCAAGACCATACGCAAATCACTCAATATTTCCATAAAACAAAAGGCTAGAAATTTCAACAGTTACTTGAAATTCATGTTTTGATACATCTCAAACAGAATTGTTGCTCTATAGAATAATATACACATTAACCTAAAATAATTATATTTTGATTTCTGCAAAACATTACTGTGGGTAAAACCTAAGCCAAAGCCAACAAACTCATTAAATACTCCTTAGTTATTACAATCAGAAATGAATTATGATATGATTCACAATAAAATAATGTTGCTTGATGGCTTAATAATAAGTTCTACATTAATATTCACACAATCAAATATTTTTGAGCCATTGAACATATCTGAAAACACTAAATGCACAATCAATATTAATTAAAGATCCCCTCGTCATGTTCAATGGCTTAACAATGGCGTCAGGTCCTTATACCGTTTGGTTACATACAGGCGCTGTTTTGGAATTCATCGGTTTTTTTGTCCCTGATACTAATCCACAACAACGCCGTGGGTTGTTCTAGGCAATCAATACATTGTTCTACAACAAAATAATGACACCAGGGTCAGGACTAAACATCCGTGTTGCCATGGCAACCAAAAAAATACTTTTCCCATAACTACTGGTAGAGAATTGTAGAGAATTTGCCTTGAAAGTGTTAAAGTTGTGTTTCATTAAGGACTGTTAGAAAATATTGCCAGCTTGCCAGAGCTGACTAAAATACCCAAAGGAAACAGAATGGAAATAAAACTCACAATGTTGAAGCATTCAGTGGGAAAAATAGGAGGAATAAAATTAATCCTATGACTCCTATGAGAAATCAAAACATAATGTGGCAGTGAGGACAAAATGAAACAACCAGGGCCTGTATTCACCAAACAAATCTTAGACTTAAGTCTAAAAATAAAGAATTTTCTTAAAACTTTAATTTTTGTATAGTATAATACTGTTCAGTTTGATATTGGATTAATCACTTCAAAATACACAACTATTCATTTAGAACGTATTATTTATAACATAAATAGTATTTGTAGCCTGTATATATCCAAATGCTTAATGTATTTTTCTTGGTTCTAAGTGAGAAGTCTATTCCTTATTCTTAAGTATGAGATTGATTGGTGAATACGGGCCCAGAAGTTGCTGTTCACAGATCTGATAGTTCTGCTGCAAGTTTTTAATTCTTTCCCCATTATACGAAACCAAACAATTTTTTTTCTAAAATCCAATGCCAAAGTGGCTGTATTTTAGACAAAGAACCCAAGACAAAAACAAAAGATTATACTGGTACTTAGATTTACAAAATACAAAGCTATGTCACTGTAAACTTTATGTCAAAGGGAAATTCCAAGTAATATCCTACTCAAAATAACATAAAATAAAACCTAATCATCCAAACAATCATTTTAGAAAAAAAAGAACACATCTAGAATGCCAGGTATGCTCTGCAGATCTTTCATAAAATTAAATTGAAAAGGAAAACAAACATGCACATTACAATGTATAAACTAGAACTTTGTCACACAAGTGACGTATACCCCCATACGCTACATTGACACAGAATATTTCTTCACAAAATAAGATAAGCTAATTTATGGTGATTTTAAAGAATTATTATGCCATTATCATTTATGGCCATTTTTGACCTTTGACCTCAAAGTAAGACCTTGACCTTTGAGATATCGACATCATTCTTTCGCGGGACACACCGTCCAATGATGGCGAACAAATGTGCCAAATTATTTTGAAATCTCTAAATGAACAACAGAGATATGGCCCGGACAAGCTCATTTATGGCCATTTTTTACCTTCAACCTCAAAGTGTGACCTTGACCTTTGAGAAATCANAACATCCCTTTACGCACATGCATTTAACCCCCTTTCTCAAAGCAAGGCTCAATAACAGTCTATTTCCCTGTCCAGTGTTTCTAGTGTAACAACATAAACAACTATTTGCGTCAAATCAAAAACATTTTTTTTTTAGAAAAGCTGCAAAGCTGTTTTCAGTTTCACAAATTAACTGTAACATAAACGTTCTTATGTACAACTTATTTAAATGTAATGCAGTAAGTGACACAATCAATGATTTCTTACAAATACAGATATTTGAAATGAACACAAAGCTGCACATTTATATAAATGAGCCTGGCTCTGTGAAAAGGGGGTTTAATGCATGTGCAATTAGTGTCGTACAAGACTGTGCAGGCCGCATATAGGCTTATGAGGGATGGCACTTTCCAATTTTATGATATTTTTCATTTAAAAAAAGTCTCTTCTTAGCAAAAATCAAGTTTAGGCAAAAAGTGTCGTCCCTGATTTAAGCCTGTGCACTAATCTGGGACTATACTTTACGCACATGCATTAAACCCCCTTTTCACAGAGCCCAGCCCATATATACAAATTTTACTAATCTGTACATACAAAGAAATGCAGCAAAATTCAAGAGAAGTAATCCAATTTTCCATACAGAAAATGCCAATAAGAGTAACCTTCCTTGTATAAGGGGAGCAACGCCAATTATTCCAATAACAAGTGAAAACCCAGTTGTCTTTCTTGCCTTGGCTCGGAAAGATAACCAAGGGTTAATGTACCAAACCTAGATCCATTACATTTTGTCCATGTCACACAAAAAATGGAAATGTAACATTCAGTGCACGCTTGTTTTGTAAAAGTGAATTAACGTCAGCTGCTTAGCATTATAAAAGGCTCAATATTATGGACGTGCATGCTTCATTAGATAAAGATCACAGTTTTTATTGACCTAGGACTCTGGGCGTACAATCTGATGCATGCCCTCACCAGATGTTGTTAATGCCCCATTATGCTTTACATGGAGACACATGAACATACACAGGATTCTTTGCAATAACTCTTTCAGTGCTGGAACCGAATTTTGAAGGCCTTTGCAAACAGTTTGGATCCAGATGAGATGCCACAAAACGTGGCGTCTCATCAGGATCCAAACTGTTTGCTATTCTGATAGTATTCTTGGAAAAAAAAGTGAAGAAAATGCTCATTTTAGAAATTCAGCAGACGACATTTTAGCAGACGACAAATATCCCAGCATGCAAAGGGATAATGTTGTTGAATGCATCATTGCAGACATTTGGTGAATCTTGCAAAATTTTTACAGATGGCGCTTGACTTGATATCATTTAGTAAACTTTGTGTGATAAAAGAAAAGCTGTTTCACAGTTGGAGCGCATTAAGTTTAAGAAGTATAATAAATGGGGATTTGTGTGTTAAATTTAGACTGAAATAAAAGAATGTTTACATTATTTATGTAAATGTAGCCACACGCTTGTCATCACTGCCCATTTTATATGTCAAAACCCGAGTCTAATAGACTTAATATGTCAAAACCCGAGTCTAATAGACTTACAATACCACAGTGAAACTGAAATCAAAGGATTATTCAGAGTTAACAATTCACCCTAAGCCAATTAAAAAAAAAGGAGCATTTATATGAGGCAAGATGAAGAAAAACACACGGTCACCTCATGACTTGGCTAAGCCAATGAAAAACAAGACTTTCTGTATGATTGTATGATAATAATATTTACTTTATGACAAGGCTGCAGAGTTCCAACATACTTTTTTAATAGACTGCACAGCACAACTGGTAAAAGACTGCACAGAACAAACTGTAATAGACTGCACAGAGCAAACTGTAATAGACTGCACAGAATAAACAGTAATAGACTGTACAGAGCAAACTGTAATAGACTGCACAGAATAAACAGTAATATACTGCACAGAGCTCACTGTAATAGACTGCACAGAGAAAACTGAATAGACTGCAACTAACAAACTGTAAAAGACTGAACAGAGCAAACTGTAATAGACTTCACATAACAACCTGTTATAGACTGCACAAAACAAATTGTAATAGGTTACATAACACTAAATCATTTTATATCCTTCCATGGTCCACTCCAAAGTTGTCCCTTTTCTATTATAGTTTCAAAGCAATTTAGAGATGGCACCCATGATTTGTGTGGTTATTTCCTGTATCCTATGTTTGTCTGCAACATTTTGGTGCATTTCATTGGGGACTACGTTGAAAGAAGAACGTATGGGGTGCATTTATTGAAGTACGGTGCTTTTGTCGAAATCTCACTGCCAAAACACTGTTTACCGAGGGCGCTTGCATTTAAACGAATTTTACTTTCGTAGAAGTTGCGAGATAGTTTTGACTTCAATTATTAGAAGATTACAGATTGATCTGTAAAATGATACCAGACTTGCAAAATTTGATATTTAGGAAATGCATGAAGAATGCTTTGAATGTTGGCCGTTTTATAGTTGGACCCTAATGGGAATTAGAATTAGTGTAATCCAACCTAATAGACTGCACAGAAAAAAACTGTAATAGACTGCACAGAACCAGTTTGAGAAGGAAAACCAGCACATTTAAACACTTCAGACAGAATAACAATCTATGATCTAGATATTATTTTAATTTTCGAATTTTCAAAAGGATTATAACTTAAATAATTGCGAAAACAGGTGCAGTGCTTATCTGTACCCCTTGGGCAAAACATAAAACAAAAGTGTACCAAAATTTTAATCGACTTCTCAAGAGCACAATATTGCTAGATCAAAGTGGCAGGGAATGAACAAGCACAATATTTATCCAGACTTTTCTAACAACACATTTACACTGGATTATGTCAATATTATGTAAATATTATGGGTTCTTAGCGATTAGAATCCCACTTTAGATGGCTTGTCAACGTCAAAACATGCCCGTAATATCTCTGGGAATTCCGGCGCTACTAGGCTACAAGACCAGGACATCGGCATCTACAAATACCTACTGCATCGGACTTACCAGAGTGACTCTGTAAAACATTTGTTAATTACGATTAAATGCGTGTTACCCTGCGGGTTTTAATCCTCGCGTTGAGTATTGACAGGATAAGAATCTGTCAGCATGCTCTGATAAATGACTTAATGCATTCTAAAAGCTTACCAAGTGACAATTCTTGTCTTATGGTGGGACTTTTTGGCAAAATGATCCCCTGCAATGTGCTACTTTTTCAAAATCGATTATCATTCAAGGCATATGCCTTAAGCATTATTATTCAATATTCATTGACCATTCACAAACATTAGTTCTTCAGAGCTATTCTACAGAAATTTCTCCAGTCAATCAATTGGTTAAGATTTGATCAAGTATTTTTATTTTTTTTCAATAATAATAATGTTGTTTTCAGAGTGTAAATTTGGTAAAATAGATAAATGTATTTTAACTGTCATTCTCATCAAAGTTGAAAAGTAAAGAACAAAATGATATAGAGGATATTTGTTCATGTCAGTGTAAGATCTGCGCCACTCGTGAAAATTTATTTTCTATGATCACTCGTGAAATAACAAACAATCTTACACTGACATGAACAAATTTTCTGTTTCTTTTATGCCCCTTTTTCAAGAAAATAATTAATAATAATTTCCCTTTCGCTGAAAATTGACCCTCTCTCCCGTGGCGTGCCTCAATACATTTAAATGACATCATTTTGTTGAAGAAATGACGTCATTATTCCAGAAAAATTTTCCGTTAAACTATTTTACAATGTAAATAAACGGTAAAAAAGGATAAAAGTAAAAGAAAATGTGTTGGATTCGGTGGAATATCAATTTTATTTCACTAGTGATCATAAAAAAATATAAAGAAGGATATAAACAAGGGAAGTTATACATCTTTACAGGGTTCATACAGATTTTCTCTCATGAAATTCAAGCACTTTTTAAGCACTTTTCAAGGGAAAAAACCCAAATTCAAGCACTTTTTTAGTCTGACCTACTTAAAACTGTATATTATTCTGTGTCCAATACCGACAACATTTTCGCTAAATTGGTCTCTTCTTGCTTAACATTCCATGTGACTTACAACAGTCTGCACTACCCTGCTACAGTAACAACTGCTTAATCAAAAGTAAGATATGTCATAATGATATAGTTATTGACCAAAGGCATTACACATACCAAAACAAAACCTGTTATTTGTATTGAATATGTATTCTAAATGTTCTGTTGATGTTTTGCACTCTTCTGGTGGCTTTTCAACGCCGATTCCCCCAAACTAGCAATATCTATATCTGTTCTGCATACTTTACAAGATGCTTTGACTTAAGAATCAGAGTTGTCAACAACCCAAGGGTACTTTAAAAGCCACCCTTTCTGAAAAATGCACTTATTCACTGGCATATTTCAACTTGTCAGCACCGGAAGATTAGTAGTAGTTGCCTCCCTTACGTTCTAAAACCCGTACCGACCAGTACCGATCCAGTATATGGATGCCAGTTGAGTATAAACAGATCGGAACCGTCATAAATCGTGGAAATCGTGAAAAAAAACTACGACTTCGAACTCGTGGAAAAGATATGAAATTATATATTTTTACCCTTAGTACGTTTTTTCAAGCACTTTTGAAGCCAAAATAAGCACTTTTTAAGCATTTTTTAATTTTTATATGCAAATAAGCACTTTTTAAGCACTCAACAGCCTTTATAAGCACTTTTCAAGGAGAACATTGAAATTCAAGCACTTTTCAAGGTGTGTGCGAACCCTGCTATATATGATAATCTAAAAATAGAAAAAGGAATTCCGAAAATGTGTTCTTTTCACCGGTGAAAAGAACAATTTTGTTCTTTTTACTGCTGTTATTTTACTGCAATAATGTCATATTTTATCATTAGGTATAAAAGAAATGACGAACATTTCATAATATGCAAATGAGCAAAAGCAATAAGGAGTTTTCTTAAACTTAGGGTCACATAATTTTTCCCCTGCGAATTAATATGACCCTTGCTCTGGGAAAAAGGCTGTTTAAAACATGTGCTTAAAGTGTTGTCCCAGATTAGCTTTTGAAGTATGCACAGGCTAAACAGGGACAACACTTTCCGCCTAAACTTGATTTTTGCTAAGAAGAAACTTCATTTAAAAGAAAAATACAATAAAAGCTGAAAGCGTTGTCCCTTATAAGCCTGTGCGGACACTTAGCCCAGTTTTCCCAGAGCAATGCTCATATCTACATGATCCTTACCAAGGTCCAAACTCCAATACCCACCATTTCACATAAGCTGAGTTTACATCTCAATCAGGTGAAAATTGCCTGGCATAACACACCCATGTCTACTGATAACTACACCATCATATTTTATCTTTGTTCTTGGCTCTTTTGATCATAATTTCTGGCTCCCCTTTTTATTGAAGAAGAAATAAAGATACACAAACAGCGTTTCTTAGTCTGGAGGAAATAAAATTATTTTACTTTATTGTCTGCTTTATGATGTCTTATATCTGAAACAGATAATATTCCCAGAGAACAGAATCATAGCAGTCATGAATTTGAAACATTAGGTACTATTGAATCAAATACTGCAAGGTGATAAGTGAAACTTTCAAACATATTTGCTTTTTTTCAGAACATGAATCATAGCCATATAATATAAGTGTTGATCAATCAACAAACACTGGGTGACCTTTGCCCTGCAATATAAGTCCAAATCAACAAACACTGGGTGACCTTTGCCCTGCAATATAAGTCCAAATCAACAAACACTGGGTGACCTTTGCCCTGCAATATAAGTCCAAATCAACAAACACTGGGTGACCTTTGCCCTGCAATATAAGTCCAAATCAACAAACACTGGGTGACCTTTGCCCTGCAATATAAGTCCAAATCAACAAACACTGGGTGACCTTTGCCCTGCAATATAAGTCCAAATCAACAAACACTGGGTGACCTTTGCCCTGCAATATAAGTCCAAATCAAGAAACACTGGGTGACCTTTGCCCTGCAAGGAATCATTCTTAAGAATATCATATTATCAACAAAAAACACAAGTAGTTAGGCCGATATTCCATGCATCCGTGTCTGCGCTTCGTGTCCGCGTTCCATGTCCGCGTTCCATGTCTGCGTTCCGTATACGGACACGGAGTATCTATTCCATGCATCCGCTTATTATTTTAGCCTTTCCGTGTAAACAGCTCATTCCAAACGCGGTGGTACTTGAACATAGATGTCGTTATTAGAAGAGCACACATTTTTTATGATGACTGCTGTGGCAGCACTGCATGTTAGTTGACGGAAACGCAGACATATGATATATATTCGCATATTACTATTCTCACTTACCTGAAATGCCATCAATTGACATTTCTTTGGCTATGCTTTGCCAGATGTTTGATGCAATGTCTTTGTCTTTGTATTCTTTCATATGTTGGTTGTATATTTCAGGGTGATCCCTTACTAAATAAAATTAATTATTTTTTCACTAATATCTATGCTTGAAAGTCGACCTTTCATGTTGACAGTTGTCCGTGTACACTGAGCGATTTTTCACGGACGCAATACACGGACGAAAATGCAGATGCGGAACGCGGATACATGGAATAGCTCCCACAGATTTCAACCAATTCCTTTTTTTTGCGGACACAGACACATGGACACGGAACGCGGAGACATGGAATACCGGCCTTACCCTTAAAATGAATGCTACAAAAGTCTGTCTAGAAAACATCATACTAGTGAAATGTAAATACTGACCCAAGGTACAGTATTAACAACTTAATTACATTTTGCAATAATCATACTTGGATATTCAGACCATTATGTGAAATAGTGTACCTGGTCAGTTCAATCATTGTACAGTTATTATCAAAGAAGATAAGTCTCGGCGCATGTGAGTTTGGTAAATGGTCACATACGAGACAGGTGGGTTTCCTCCGGGCACTCCGGTTTCCTCCCACAGCATAAGACCATACCAAAATTGAATAAGTTTCAGTCAAAACAAAAAAGCTGGAAATTGCAACTATAATTTAAAATTTGTCCCTACTTTCTTGAAACTAGTAAGTAAATTAGGTAGGAGTGCTGGGGCACACTCCGGATCCCCACATAATGTAGCCTCTGGCTGGAAAGAACCTCATAAAACTTCAAAATACACACAAATAAGTCTAAAATTCGCTTCTGACACAATTACAGGCAGCCCAGGTTTAAATCCCGCTCCAGGTGCATGTGAGGACAAGCCAGTGTAAGTTTGATGTCACCATACAGAACACACACAGCATTAACTTCTATCATTACTGTGACAACATAGTCAGAAGGGGAAATTAATCATGTGACGATGAAAATGGCGACGTCCGTGAAATTAGACTGGTATTTTTCGCCGTTTTATACCCTTTATTACTTATATTATTTTTTAATGCTGCACTTTCCAGCCATATCAGTAAGAAAGTTATTAGAGTTAATTTCATATTAATATTCGCTCTTTATATCTCGACTTTACTCACTTCAAATTTTCTTTGAGGGATCTGTAATTTTGTGATCCCACTAAGAAATTTTGGAGTGAGTAAAGATAAAGAGCAAATACTAATACCAAATAAACGCTAATCACTCTCTTGCTGATATGGCTGGAAAGTGAGCGGCATTTAAAAAATTAAGAAAAGTAATAAAGGATATCAAACGGAAACAAAAATACCTGTCTCGGCATGGCCGTCGCCATCTTGATTGTCACATGATTACCCCCTCTGAAAGTATCTTGTCCTTTTTTATGAAAGGAAGATCAAGCTAGTAATAAAGGTTCAGAGGAAGAGATGATGGTATCCCAGACAATACACCAAACCTAATACCACCAGCAGGTGATGTCTGTACAAAACACCATCAATTAATTTCTCATTAATCACCATATGACCCCAAGTTCCCAGAGGACGCAGGAAACTGCCAACTACTGCCAACTATCTTATGTTCACCATCAATATCTGTAACCTCCACTCAATCAACATTTATAAACATGAATAAACATGAATATTGTTGTGTCTATTTGAAATAAGAAGGCTGGACCACCTTTGAATACTGTACCATCATTATTATTTGTGGGACATTCATTTTCGGTGATTTCATGGGTTGACCCATCCATGAATTTAATACAAACACATCAGAAAATGACCAACGCAAATTGCTCTCTTTTTTCCACAAATATCAGATGTACACAAATTTAAATTCCATGAAAGTAAATTTTTTATACCACAAAATTTCATGCCGATGATTATACATGATTTTACAGTACCTGTCCTCAAAATAAAAAAAGCCCGTCTCATATTTGGTGGTTTTTCAAATTCTGTGAAATGCCGTGAACAAGTTAATTAAATAATAAAATCAATTCACCTTCATTCTCTGTCAAATTTGATGGACTGTTGACAGTTTCTAGTTTAATATTCCAACCAAGAGAAAGGCTCTTGAATCGATGTATCCGCTTTCTAAAGTTTAATTTATTGTAAATTAATATTTTCGGTAACAAAATTCAGTTCAAACTTCAAACAAGTATTGAGATTTTTTTTCGAAATAATTCTTAATTAAATTTATAACAATAAAATTAACTAGGCCTTCTTGAGTTATCATCCGGAAACCATCTGGTGGACGGACCGACAGACCGACCGACATGTGCAAAGCAATATACCCCCTCTTCTTCGAAGGGGGGCATAAATATCCATATCAAGAAATCAAAAATATTACTAGCTCACATTGTCATGTTCTAATATGAAGGGAGTGTGGAAATCTTATTTGGAAAGTAGGAATAACTTCTCAATTGGACATGCAAATTTTAACTGTCAGGTTGCCTATGTTCATTAACAATTGAGCAATGTTCTGGGAAAATTGGGCTTAATGCACAGGCTAATCAGGGCTACGTGAGGGACAACACTTTCCGCCTAGACTGGATTTTTGTTTAAAAGAGAATTATATAATTGAAAAATTCCATAAAAGTGCAAAGTGTTGTCCCTGATTAGCCTAGGTGGGACTGCACAGGCAAATATTGGACAACACTTAATGCAAATGCATTAAGCCCTGTTTTCCCAGAACAGGGCTCAATTTATAATAAATTTTTAACTCAACTATTCATCAAGTAGTTTGAGCTACACTTCTTACCCATTTGTAGGCGTCATTATATTGAAATAAAACTTCACATATGTGTTCAGGGTCGTTACAATAAGTAGCTGACCAAGACCTATAACTGTGGCCATCCTTTCAGGAAGATTACCCCCCCTTTTGTACTTGTTCAGGATTTGGTTTGTGTGTAACAAGCACATATCCATCTTACTACTACTGGTATTAAATTGAAACTTCGCAAATGTCTTTAGGATCATCATGCGAGGTCAATGATCAAGGCTTATAACTCTTACCTGCAATTTAGCAAAATTATGCCCCTTTTGTAGACAGAAAATTAATGTTTAACATTTGAGTGCAACAACTTAAAATCTCTAAATGTACAACAGAATATTCAATTACATATAAGTGTATGTCTTAGTGTTCTTAATATATATGGTTACTGTCCGAGGGCCAAAACTCTGACCTGCAATTTAGGAGAATAATGCCCCTGTTGTACTTTAGGTTAAAGTTTGTGTTTGCTAATCAATAACAGTCACTTACGTTTGCATTGACCAAACTTGATGAAACTTTTGATATAGCAAGCTGTCATAGAGACCTAACATTAGGGGCCAGTTGGGTTAAGGTCATTGTTGCTAAAACTATATGAAGAGATTCTTTTAAATAACTTCAGGTAAATTGTGTGTTAAGGTAGCTTGCATGCTGATCTAGCACAGGATCACATTTGCAGCCAGTCAAGACAAGGTCACTCTAACTCAAAAATAGAAAAACAAATTCATCTCAACTACTTTAGTTTTGATGAAGATATTTTGATGCATTTTTTTATTTTCAAACAAATGAATTTTAGAATGTTTTTTTACCTCTAAGTGTAAGCTTGCCCTTCAAGATGGCAGCGCAGCTGCACGTGGCACAACATCCCTGATTAAGATATATATTTGTGCCCATTTATTTGAAAATCCATCAATAGGTGGCAAAGTTATGGCTGAGAAGGAATTTTTGTCAGACAGCTCAGGCTATACGGATGGGCACAAAGACTGACCGACTGCGGCTTCTATATGCCGCCCTATTAGGGGCATAAAAATGTTTTGTTTATAACCTGATGACAAATTAAATTTGGATGATGACTTGCAAAAAAGGAACTTGTCTGGAGTCAAGTAAATAATTTTGAAATCTCCTAACCATAGGTACAATTCATTATGATAAAAAAGAGGGATTAAAATAGACAAACCCATAACATAAATCAGTTATGAGATTTTACATAAAAAACACTCATAAAATCAGCTGTTCAAGTATTGACAGTCAGTTTGCACTCCTTATGTAAAATATTTCATCAGTTTTATGTGAAGTTTCTAATGCATATTTTGAAGACTCAAAATACATTTGCGTTTGTAATTTTTTAATGGAATGTCTATAAAATCCCACTTTTCCCACTAAAAAGTAGTTAACTCTTAAATTAATCTTATCTCAAAATTACCATAAAAATGATGAAATGCATATATTTGAAGTTTTATGGGCAGAATACTTCTGATTTATAGATAGTCAACTGAAAATAATCATTAACCGCTAGCTTTTAGCAATTCATTCAAATCGTTAAACAGTTCCATTAGTGCAACACTTAAGAACGTTAAAAAACATGCACAGTAATAGTTGTAAAAAAAGCACCACCACCAACAACATCCATCAACAAACTTTAAAACAAGGCTTGTCACCATAGGATGACATATGCCCCCTTTTTCCACATTTTTCTAAACCTAAACGCAAAGTGTTTTTCCACATTTTTGGAATCCTTAATGCAAAGTGTGAAGGAATTTCAGACGGACAGACAGACGGACAGTGCGATCACTATATGCCCACCTTCGGGGGCATAAAAACACACACTTTTAAAAACAGCTTTGTTTGTAAGTAATTTATTATTATTTTATTTGCATTACTAATTCACACAATTTCAGTGCAATACGTCCATCCAAATTCAAGTTATTGAGCAGACAGTTTTTAGTATGAGTGCCCTTGACCTTAACCTGACTGGCCCTAAATGCAATCCCAAGCTAGGTCTGGAGGTAAGCTGCCTACACACAAAATTTCCCTGTGCAATCATGTTCCAAACTAAAGTTATTGAGTGGAAACCGTTTTTTAGTTTTGAGTAACTGTGACCTTGACCTTGACTGAACCGCCAACAAATGCAAAACCATGCTTTGTTTAGGTTTAGGTTCCTAAAATATGCACTTTGAATGCAATACCTTCATCAAAACTGAAGTTACTTACCGGAAACAGTTTTTCTATTTTAGTCACAATGACCTTGACCTGACAAGTTCTAAATTCAATCCGAACAAGGAGTCCATTCAAGCTTACTTAATAATAATATCTTAAGTTTCATCAAGATTTGTTTAAGCAAATTGAAGTTATTTAACAGAAACCACTTATAAGAGAGCAGACAAAATTTAATTGACAAATTGTGGATAATTCAAGGGCCATAATTCAGAAGTGCTTCATGCAATTATGCTCGTTTTCAAAGTTGGTGGAGATTATATGCCCACAAACGTAACCAAAAGTTTCATGATGATACAATGTTAACTATCTGAGAGTTAGAGAGCAAACAAGGCAAATTTGGCTTTCTTAATTGTAACTGAAGAGCCATAATTCAGAAGTGCTAAATGCAGTCTGGCTGGTTATCAAACTTGGCAGAGATATGCCTATTAACATTATTACCAAATGTCATGATGATCTGATCTAAACTTGTTGAATTATTGAGCGGAGGTCGTTCTTCTCCTTGATTCGACCCGCCCGTCGAATCACCTGCCCTCATAATCGCCCATCCTCCAGTGTAACCGTAATACGCCCGTTTTTTTTTTCAAAATGCTGGTATACAAATGATGTCTTCACTATGCACTGAAGAGCCACGCATTTTTTCAGACATATTATTTGATTTGCATTAAGTAAATAAAATACAGTTTTAAAGTTATGACCCATAATACTATAATAAATTATTTAAAAAAAAACAAAAAAACTAATAAAAACATTTACATATTTGTTACCCTGTATGAAATTCAGAAATTGAAGTCATTATTTCAAAATGACATACAAACATTCTTTCCCAGGATCTTTTTAATTTTTCAAAATCTGTGCGCCCTCTGAAACTTACACAAATGCCAACTTGTTTTTCATACTGATTTTGATCGACACAACATCCATGTAAAAATTCCACCAAATGTTAAAGTCATCATCATCATAACTTGAGCGATGCCGAAACTATTTATTTTCTTTTCCTATGAGGCGTTGAGCATCAAGATCCAAACCAGTATCAGGGCTACAACAGCCCCCAAGACGCGCCCAGGGGGATTCTATCTTGACAAAAAAGGTGCTAAACGATTAATACATATGTTGTGCAAGTCTCATTTAGATTGATATTCTTCCTGTTTAAACAATCCACCAAATAATTGCTTAATTCAACTGAAGGAGTGATGACTTTAATGCAGGAATAATCTCTCAAAAATCCCTTTTGATGAGTAAAACAGACACACATCAAACTCACATAGATTTACCTCATTACCATTTTGACAAACTTATTAAAAGAGTTTTTGCAATAAATCTGCAAGAAACAAATTCTTTCATTAAAACTATGATGATTGTGGTTTTTGTTTGGAGATTATTAATCTCTAACACAACATTAGTTTTCCATTCCCCAAATCTTCTGATATCAAAAGAGCTTTTGGTGCATTTTCTGCAAAAATTCTCAAGCTGATGTCTACATTAGTTCAGTGATATTCCTTGACTAATTGTTTTACACTGCACAATTACTCTCAGACTTCATAACGAATCACAATCTAAGAATTCTTCCGTCTGGGCCTTTTTTCCCCTGTTTGTTAGAAGGATTCTTACATATTATGGTGTATGGATTCACATAACATCCATAGTGACTATGTTTTAAATGATTAAAAATAGTTTTTAAAGACTTCTTCTTTTGAACATATACTTCAGTGAAATACAAATTTTTATATTTGATTTAAGGTTAGGATTGAAGAAAAAGTTGTGTGTATCCACTAAAGAAACAGACCTTTTTTGTGCCGACCCTTAACTTTTTTTTTTTGGTATTCAAGGTTGAGATTTTGATCATTTGTGTTCAATTCACTAAAATAGCTATAAATTTTGCAATCATATAATCTACGTTCAAGCATGATAGTAAATTAACTGAAAATAAATTGATATTTATTTAAGAAAACATTGCATATTTTTATTATATTAGGAATAGTAAAAAAAGTTAATGATAATTTTTTTTGGCCAACCTTCCCTACTTTTGTTTGCGATGTAGGTGTAAGCAAATGAGTTTCTTTGGCAAAATATTACCAATGTTAGTGAAATACTACTTTCATATATTAGAAGTGCTGTCCCAGTGGTGTCAATCGCTATAGAAACCTAGGTGTTTTATAGGACATTTGTATTGTAAGTGCCTGAAACTTCATAGCACACTGAATATAAACTGACAATTCTGCACTGAACATTAAATGCATGCCATCAATGAAGATGCCCATAAACTTAACTGAATGCTATTGTTAATTATTCAGGGAGGTTACAACCATTAATATTGCAACTGCCAAACATTGAGGCCATAAAGATGAAGAAAACCAAAATGATTATTTAGTTGTTGTAGTTCTATGTTTATATGAACCTGATTTTAATATAATTTCCAATTGTCATTTTGGTAACGAATTAATTTTGACTTGCTCGTTTGCTCAAAAAGTGGACAACAATACGACCAGAGACAGATTCTTGTAAGAAAAGAAGGTGGGACAAACAGATTTTTGCTTTCTACAGTTTGCTGAAACAATAATTAAATTATTTTTGTTGTTGTTCTTAAATATTATTTAGAATGAATACTTCTGTCTGGGGGAAGCCCAGGAATCCTTCTTTCGACCGCGCTTTTCGAAAAGGAGGTTTAATGTATGTGCGTAAAGTGTCATCCCAGAATAGCCTTTGCAGTCCACACAGGCTAATCAGAGACAACACTTTCAGCTTTAATGATAATTTTCAATAAAGAAAGTCTCTTCTTAGCAAAAATCCAGTTTAGGCAGAAAGTGTGGTCCCTGATTATCCTGTGCGGACTGCACAGGCTAATCTGGGACAACACTTTACTTACATGCACCACATGCACTGAACCCCCTAAATTCACAAAGCGGGCTCATATGATTGTGTTTCTGTGCCTGTAAATTCATACAACCCTCAATGTTGTCATTCAACTATTTCCGCATCCCCTTATTGATGACTGCAGCTGGTGTGTAAGGAAACAGGCTCACATCTCTTCCTTGCTTCACCTGCCAATCACCCTGACCAAAAACATTACCCATAATTCCCCCGGGTCAGCCATTCCATAACAAATATGATTTCCCAGAGGGGGCAGACAAGGTGCAGTGATTAGTCCTTTAATCTTCTTCAATTCTGTCCCTATTGTGCAAACTATCAATTCCATCAACACATTACAAGCCTTTGATATGAGGAATCCATGAAATTGCAGTTTCGACTTTTTGTTGGATTCCCTTTAATCACAGGGCAATCAACAGGAAGCTGCTACAAATGAGTTTTAAATGCATTTTTTTAACATTCAATATTCTTTAATATTTGTGGGTCCCGTTTCTTTATGTAAATCACTTACAGGCAATTATCAGATAAATGTGTATTAAAAATACATTCTGATACTTAAAGCATTCAGCAAGGCAAGATCTAACACACTAAATGGGCATTTATAGTTCTTTAATGGCCTTCTCCAATGACCAGCCAAGTGCAGTAGAGTCCACCAAAGTAGCCACCAGTGTGCCAAAACCATAAAATTCAATGGCCGGCTCATCAAATTACTAAAAAGGTCACTTCACATTGGCTTTCATAAAATATATGGCATCCCCTTGCCTTTGTTGTGACATGTGGCCTTAAATATCAAATTCAAAATTAATGAGATATTTTACTGTATCATCCCTAATTAGCAGCTATATCCTTCCCCAATTTGAGACGTGTCAATACAACAGAAATAAGGAACAACAGATGCTGCATTTTTAAAATAAGGTATTTATATTCAGAATATCTCTCCTTTATACATGATTTCTGTGTTTATATTAATATTTGTATATCAATACTTTATGTACGCACTGACCACCAGCTTATTATTTCAAATTGATATATATTTCAAGTGCAACATGTAAATGAGCATCGTTTACTTCAAGTCCTAGACACTGAATTTTAAGTCACATAAAATTGTTTGCCATTCCAAAAATGATACACCCCCATCCCAGAATCTTCCACAAAATCTTACTGGAATATATTCCTCCTCAAAATATTGACTATCTGACCCTTTAATGCTTACAATAATTTACGCAGTAAAAGTGAATGATTCCATGTATGATATTACCAAACGCCATGAATGGAAAAATAGCTTGAAAGCTATTTGATTCACTTAATTCAGCAAGGAATGAAACAATCATAATCTTGGAGTGCCGAAGGTTTTTAACCTTTTTCTATCTCAATTTGACAAAGGTTACTAGAATCAGATTGGAAACAGCAGATCAGAAAAGCTATTTGACAAAATGATCGGGAAAGCCACAAGATCCTTAAACTAGAGAAATTAATGAACCTTAAAAATCAACAAGTGCACATTTTAACCTTGGTAACCTTAAAGGCATTATGAGGGTAATCCATTGGGAGGGCCACTGGCACTGGGTGATTTATAGCCAGGGCAATTTCCAAGGGTCATTAGGCATACATAGATCAATCAAGTGGGAACACTTTGACCGTAACCTGACCAATTAATTCATTTGCTTATAGGTCGGCAAAAGCATGCTAGACATTTTGCAAAAAAGACAACCCTTTAGTTAATGACCGTAGCAACAGCAATGCTCACCCTGTGTTCAGTGTGCCAAATAATAATGATCCTTACTCTGGTAAAATGGGGCTTAATGCATGTGTTTTAAGTGTGGTCCCAGACTTATCAGGGACAACACTTTATGCACATTCATAACGCCCCATTTTCCCAGAGTGCATTTCTGGAAAAATGGCACGCAATTGCAATTAACCAAACAATAACAAGCAGGAAGATGAGGAATAATTCAATTAATATTTAACCCTCATGTGGATTATAACCTAAGCAATACTCTTTACGTCTCAAAACACTACAAATAATGGGGACTAATTTCGGTACATTGGAGCTGGTTCTATTAAACACTGAGTGCACCCTTGAGACAGCAGCTGCTTCTGCTGCTGCATTAGTAATAAAGTCATCAGGGACCATCCTTCATATTGCTCATCTACCATCATTAAAGCCTATAGTTCTGGGAAAAACAGGCTTAATACATCTGCGTAGTTTCCTCTCAGATAAGCCTTTAAAGTCTTAATATTTAAGAAAAGTAAACAAGGGCTGTTTGTAAAACATGCATGCCCCCCATATGGGCTGTCAGTTGTAGTGGCAGCCATTGTGTGACTACGTTTTTGGTGGTGGTGGTGGTGTCGGTGGTGGTGGTGGTGGTGGTGGTGGNGTGGACGGACCGACAGACCGACATGTGCAAAGCAATATACCCCTCTTCTTCGAAGGCAGGCATAATTAAATAAGAATTAATGGATTTTTATTTATAAGAGGTTAGCACAGGCTAATCTGGGATGATACTTTTTGCACATGCATTAAGCCCCATTTTCCCTGAGCAATGTTCATGTTCATTAGAAGGTCTACATATTGGCAATGGGAGCCTTTGTAGTACTCATAATATCAGCTATGCATTGAAGTATAGTGCATATAGTTCAAGATTTCAAGCAACAATAAACAGAATAATAAAAACATCAAATGCGTATGTTTCCAACGTAAATAAGTGCAAGCTCATGTTCTTCTTCTTCTTCCGATACAGCACTCCTTCTAAATAAAAGATTTTGTGCCAATGTTGTTTGGAAAAGGGTTATAAAGTAGTTCCAAAACCAATGTTCAAGAGCACCATGAAAATAAATGAATCAAGTTTGCAGGGACTAAAGTGATTTTCTAAACAGAAATCCTAATCTCTCCTATAATCTCCCATCTTTTTGAGTGTAAAACGTTGAATAAATCAAACAGTAAAACACATCCTGGTAATAAACATTCCCTTATCAGTGTAATCAGTTACGCTGTCAAATTCAAGTCAGCAGTGCATGGAAACATCAGCATCAGTAGCTCTCTGTCTGGAGGTAAGTTATGCCCAGGACTCTCCTATCCAGAAGGTACGTTTGGCCCAACTCTCCCCAAGGGAGGTTGTTCAGTCTGAGGATTTGAGTAACAACACACATACTTGTTGGTTTAATGCTTTCTGTCAGATAAATCTTCCCAAAAAGATCAGAGCATTTCAGGAAGAATCCATCAAGTTCACTGTGTTTTAGTTGAAAACATAAATCTTTATAGGATAAATAAACTTCATATATTAACCTCACTGACTTTTTTTACCACAGTCATTTTAGTCTTTAAGTTTTTATAATTATTTACATATTGTAATTGGATGTAGGTAATACATTACTTTGTGTGTCTGCAACATTTTGGTGCATTTCATTGGGGATCACCTTGAAAGATGAATGTTTGCGGTGCTTTTATTGAAGTACAGGGCTTTTGTCAAAATTTCACTTTTAAAACTCTGTTTTCCGAGGTGCTTACCTTTGGGCAAATTTTACCTTAGAAGTTGGAAGACCATGTATTTTTGACTGCATTTATTGAAAGAGGACAGATTTATCTTAAAAATGATACCGGTCTCGCAAAAAATTATATATAGGAACTACAAGAAGAATGCTTTGAAAGTTGGCAGTTTTATAATTGGGCCCTATGGGAAATGGAATATTAGTGTAACACCACCTGTTAACTACTTCTGCAACAAATAGTGCAGTTGTTTTGAGCTTCAAAGTTATAAATTCTACTTTGGACCACCATCATATCAGATGTCACCATAACATTATGACTTTTTGTAATGATTCTTGGTTTGAAATTAAATCTCTAGACATCAAAAATAAATTTTTGTTGCACATTAACCTACAGATTGTATGACTAATATTTAAGATTATGGCTAAGATTACTTCAAAAATGTAATATTGCTTGGGATGAGGAAGGGTTGAGAGCGTTTTATTAGTTCATAATCGAAAAATTGTTTTGTAAAATGTCACCACAGTTTTTTAAAAGTAAGCATGGTCAACAAACAATCATGAATAAAATTGAAGGCCATGGTTTTCAATGTCTTCCATGTTTTTTTCATGGTATTTTATGGTTGTTATCCAACATGGTAAGTTAGCAAATTAAAAACTATGAAAGATCATGGTAAAATGACAATCATTTTCGTCTGGTGAGCTATTGCTATTTTTCCATCGCACGTCAGTCTCATAATGAATTACAATAACAGGGGCAGAATAAAAACACAAGCATTTCAACCGTCTTATGTTTCAAGCAATCTATCCTGTATCACCTTTCATTTTCTTAAGATGGCAGATACCAAGACAGTATAATGTAATCAAATTGTAAACATCCAATTCATAAACATTTAAGATATACTTTCATTACCTATTACAATCAGTCAAATTCAAGAATGCAGAAATTTGGCAACGGACAGAATGCAGTGATGATATCTCCCAATTGCAAGCTATAAGAAAAACAAACAGATTGAAGGAGGCTTCTTCTTCTTCTGATACAGCACTCCTTCAAGATAGAATATTATTTGCCAGACTATGCAAGGAGTCTTGGGACTTGGCTAGAACCAGTGCTTGGTGTCTTTGGGGGAGATCTAATGAACATGAACACTTCCACAGTGGGTATCGAACCCATGACCTCCCAGTGGCTGGGCAGACACCATATCCATTACACCACGGCAACGTATTTAAAAAACTTATGCAAAGTTAAAGGCCAAATTCTGAAGCTTATTCTGAATAATCCTCAAGCTTGCAGTCACAAAAATGTTTATCAAATATGAGAAATAAGCACAACACATAAAAAATAACATCAAAACAGACCCAGTCATCTGATTTCAACACCTGCTTTACAGTAGGATGCATTGGGAAGCCAAATAAACATGCCAAGAACTACTACAACCATTAAGAGTTTATTAAAATCCAATTAAGAATTTCCAGAAAAACTTGACATCAAAGACGGCAGCAGAGGCGAGAGAGGCACCGCTCATAAAATTATGTAATTATCAACCTAGGTGGCTTGAGGGATGACTCGTGTACTGGGTGTAAAAACGGCTGCTCAAGGCACCATCTAAGGCTGCTGCAAGGTGCAATAAAATTGATTACAAAATGCAAAACAGACCAGATGGTGTTGGCAGTTGGGTCAGTACAAGCTGGGGGGTAGGAAGCACTTTTCTTGCAGTTTTCATCATCACACTGTTTGAACACTTCAACATTGTATGGAGTCATTTGGGTGTTAAAATATGTGTAGCACTCTAGGAAAACAGGGCTTATTGAATGTTGTCATCATCACACCATTTGAACACTTAACCGTCATTTGTAAGTTTGGTTGTTAACATTTAATCCACACTCATAGAAATCCCGGCTTAATGCATGTGCATAAAGCGTTGTCCCAGATTAGCCTGTGCAGTCAGGCTAATCAGGGATGACACTTTCCGATTTATGGAATTTTTGGTTTAAAAGAAGTCTCTAATAAATGAAAATCCAGTCTGGGCAGAAAGTGTAGTCCCTGATTAGCCTGTGCGGAAATACATTTGAAACATGAAAAAAAATGGTGATAAATTGGTAGAACATCAACAATACAAGGTCCGGCTGTAGGATGATTTCTCTTTTAAATTTTATTACAAACGCAGATCATAAAATTTCATTTTCCACAGACATTGAGGCTCTATCAGACCTGTTTTTCAGGCCCATAACTGCACCAAGATTCAAGATAATGAAGATATGCCTATGTTTGATTCCCAAAAGCCAGATTATATTCTGATATTATCTGGTAAAGCCTTCTTTAATGTGCTTCCAAAATATAAATGTGCAGATCAGTATTTGAGTTGGGTCCCTCAGGGCACAATGTGGATGAGGAAGCAGCAGGGTTTCACACTAGGACTTTACAGAAGTATTATCTCAACATTCAAATTGTTGCAAGAGCTTCTCTAATGTAAGGNTTTAATGCTTATAGAGTTGAACATTGGAACAAATCCATGATAAATCCTAACAGAATGCAACAATAATGAATACATTGTAATGCGTGAGGTAGTAAAAATTGCAACTCTTTTGCTGCAATTTTCCAGATGAGATGGTTGGAAATGTTGAATGTGTGAGTTATAAATTGTGCATTTCCATAAAAATCCAAATAAAAGTGTTGGAGTTGGAAAGTTCAATGGAATCCTTATTTTTCCATTGTATTTGCGGCATCAGTGAAAATCATGTCGTTCTTCTTTTTTATACCGTCCAGTTATATGAACAACAAATGGCTACACCCCACTGATAAAAGACATGACAGCATTTTTCAAAACAGTGGAAAACTTCTAAACCGGATCTTTTCTAGACCGGAATCCTCTCCAAACCGGGCACTTGTTCCAGCCCCGTTTTATTGCACTAAATATTCATATGCTAAAAATCTCCCCAATACTGAAATCCCCAGCATTGAGAAAACAGGCATATCTTTATGAAAAGAAAAAGCTTTTTTATAAAACATAAATTATCCCACACATAAAAATGAACTGACTGATCCATCAACTACACCTTCAGATTTTTGGATTTTGGAAACATATAGATTTCTTACCTAGAGGAAAACTGGTGTACACTATCAGCAGAAAAAGCAGCAACAATTTCTTCAATACTCGAGCTTTGCAAGGCATCGCAGAAACTGAAAAAATAATATGATACAAATTGTAACGTAAAATCACTTTATGGCTTTTTTGTTGGTCTATAAAATAATGCTTGCTTAAAATTAAGCACATTCTTGTAAAATTAAAGCTGAAACAGATGTTTTAAAGCAAGTACAAGGTGTAGCAAAGAAAAGCAAAAATTTATATTTTAACCAAGATTTACCAAAAATTATAATTACCATATTCTATTAATACATGAAATTTGATTATTTTTTTAAATGTTTATGGATGATATTTAATGGCCTTGATTTTCCTGCAAAAGAAAACGTAAATCACAGGCACGATATTTAGGTGGAAAAATCCAATTATAGCAGTGAACATTTCACAATCGCCAAATAAAGGCATAATACTTACTTTAAAATAATATCATTTAAATTGACTTATTAGTGGTAAGGTACATATCATGACACTTTTTGTTTGTAAGTTGTTGACTAAATGATTAATTTGAGTCACACTCTGGGAAAATGGGGCTTAATGAATGTGCAGGGAAATGTCCTTTCAATTTAGCCTGTTCAGTCTGCATAGGCTTATCAGGGACAACCCTTTCCTTTTGTATGGTATTTTTCGTTTCATGGAAGTATCTTCTTAGCAAAAATCCGATTAAGGCGAAAAGTGTTGTCCCTGATTAGCCTGTGCATACTGCACAGGCTTATCTTGGACCACACTTAACGCGCATGCATTAAGCCAGATGCATCAAAGATGCATAAAAAACACCACTACAGTAGTTCTGAGGAATTAAATATAACTTCAAACAGTTAACATACAGTTAGTATGAAGAACTATTTTTGGCTTATCCTGAAATCCATGGAAATTTCACTGCAAGTTATTATCATTGAAGAAAAATAATGGATTTTATATAACCTCTACTGTACTAATAATTATAATTAAATATTAAGCACATCAAACAGTTCCCATATTTGAAGTGTTAAGGCTAATCCTGCAAGCCATGGATCTCTCTTGCAAGTAATTCATGATTGATAAAAAATAATACATAACTTCAAATGAAATAAATGTCACTTTAACCCTTTGAGCGCTGGAACCGGATTTTGAAGGCCTTTGCAAACAGTTTGGATCCAGATGAGACGCCACAAAACGTGGCGTCTCATCAGGATCCAAACTGTTTGCTATTCTGATAATGGTCTTAGAAAAAAAATCGAAGAAAATGCTAATTTTAGAAATTCAGCAGACGACATTTTAGCAGATGACAAATATCCCAGCATGCAAAGGGTTAAAGTGTGCTGCCAAATCAATTAATTACAATAAAGACTATATAATTTCACAGCAGGATTCAAAGCAAAGAGCAGAACTCTATGTGCAGGCCCCATCACCTTAGAATGTGCATTAATTAATTAAATACTATGCAGTTGTTATAATGATTTACTATTAGAATAGGTGATTACTCCACAGGATATGAAACAACATGAAAGCATTATGCATGATGGTGCAGCGCGCAGCTTTCGTTTGTGCTCATTACCATTACCATACAATTCAATGGTTTCAAACTCAGCCTTATGAATTCAGCCATGTTTTGGGAAAATTGGGCTTAATGCATGTGCGTAAAGTGTCATACAAAATTAGCCAGTGCAGTCTGCACAGGCTTATCAGCAGGCACAACATTTTCCGCCAAGACTGTATTTTCGATTGAAAGAGACTTTCTTTAAACGAAAAATTTCATAAAAGTGTATAATCTGAGAAATACTTTACGCACATGCATTATGCTCAGTTTTCCCAGAATGAGGCTCTTTGTTTATCATTGTACAGGCGCCATTTTGACAATGGATGCAAATGATTTCAATAACGTCTACCCCCCATCCTGCAAGTAATTGTACGTAAATCAATATTTTATTGCCTCTTTCATACTGCAGCAAATCATGCATAATTTAATCACATAAATCTTTCTGCAAATGTGCAGTCAGTAAACAGAACAGTATTATCATGACAACGTCGTAATGAAATTTCAATCATGATTTTATATTATCTGTAACAGAATCAACAGTGATTTGTTTCAGTATTGAATGCAACCTGATGAAATTCAGTCATGCGGGTGACAAAATGTTTGAGGTCCGGACGCAAACTGTTAATTTAATGGCGCATACATAAATGTTTTTTTACTATTTACCGGTACACTTGACTGAATATGTGACATAGTACCAGCTGCATATTGCATTATACTGCTAACATAAAGGGTGGCATTGATGAATAGAGAAAAAAGTGATTTATTGTTTGTATGCTTTCAACATGAAGCCAAAGGTTTTGTAACATTTAAAGATAAAGAGGATTTATATGGTGCACTGTAACCTTGAGTTTTTATTCAGAATTTGTCATGAAATATAAACAGAAATTGCAATGTCCAACTACAATAACTGCCATTCATATAGTTATAAAAGGGTTTTATGATTCTTAAAAAATTAATTTGTTTTTCTTTATTATTTGTTTTTCAAAAATCTGTTATAAATTATACAAAGTACAATGGTCCCAAGAAAAACACATCTGTTTCTGTATTCCTTACAATCAAATATATGAATAAAATATAAATTAACACTAGAAAAGAATTAATAATTCAAATGCTGGAAACATATCCCCCATTTGTTTGTACCCATTAGAGGGTCTTTACATTTATCAACTTAATCTTAATACACATAATCTGTAGCTTTGAAGGGACTTATTCACAGATTTCAGCATTTTTCAAAGTTCGTCATGAAATGCTTTAAATTGATAAAAGTAAACATCAGAATTATAAGGCTTGAGTATAAAACAAGAATAGAATTAACATAGATTTTTTTTGATTTTTTTTACCCAACCTGGGCTTGAACCTGACCTTTGGATTCAAAAGCTAAAGCCATAACCACTTGGCCATCCAAGCTGTTAGATTAGAATATGCATTTTATACTATATACATGTATAAGCAATCCACATATATATATATTATTGTGACAAATTCTAACTAAACCACAAGAAACACTTCAAATTATTGTTCCCGTTCTCCCCTTTATAAGGTTTTATGATTTTTCAATTTCTAATAAAGATAAACGGAACTGTATTTTCAGTAAAAGTCTAAGTCATTAGTATTATTTCGCTCCATTTATGTACAGTGCATTTTTTTTTTGAAGCTGTGACAAAAAGTAGGTAAATTGTAATTTCCAAAATCTGTTTACAATCTCTTTAAATAGAAAAGAAATTCATGGTGCAAGAGAGAATCAATTTGATTCATATTCAAAGGAAAAAGAATGGCCTTCTTTCCTTAATGCAAAAGAAATGTGCTACTGCCAGTTAATTCATACAAAAATATTCATCACAACTGAGTAATAGCTGTAGTATTGATGGGATTGTAATAGTTTTTTTATGAAAATGTGACCTTATACCCAAGCTGCATAATGGCATCGTTTTCCAATATTTCGTCATCAAAATGAGTCTGTGTCTTTGTTTGACGTGTGGGGAAAGCAAGCCTGATTGATTTCCGATCAATATCATGCCAGCAGTCCGAAACAGTGGGAGGTTACAGGAGTCCTCATAAAAGTGTTGCTCGAATGGCTCTTGTCAAACATGAATCATCACAGAAAACAAACCAGCATTCGGTCTCCACTTCTTTTGTACCAGTCAACGTAAGATTTTTTTTAGTTTTAATTAATTGGGAGTTTTTTTAGATATGAATAAATTATTTTGTCTTCACTTCTGTGGTACCAGTCAACTTGGTAAAAAATTAAAATCAATTAATTGGGATTATTTTTCAGATATGAATAAATCAAAGTCAATCATTTTTTTAATTGATTTATTTACATGTACTTGGGGTTTAAGGAGACAAAATGAAATTCAAGAATTAGCATACTAGCATTTAATGAATATTTTTAAAGCCCTTTTAATAGATTACTTTGTCATTTATTAGGGTTTTTTCCTCTCAATGGAGAAATTTTTGGTATATTGGTTTGAATAGTAAGGTAGTAGTACAACTTTATTTGATTAAGAAGGAAGTTTTTATAGGGTACCAAATTAATTTTGGTAGGAAAAGCATTCAGTATTAACAAGCAAATTCGTAGAATTGATATCCCCCGCAACATATATTTTGTTTAAGGATGGGTGCAAATCTGACGGATGAACATACTACGAAACAAAGGGCCATTACTCCGTTATTAACAACTGGTGTACAATACCATTTGGCGTGCATCATCCTCTTATCCTTATATATATACCCATACCAAGTTTTAATGAAATCCGCCAAAGCACTTCCAGTTATGGCTCCGGACACAAAAGTGCCTATAGTAAAAAGCATTTTTTCAAGATACAAAGGGCCATAACTCCGTTATTAACAGATGGTTAACAATGCCATTTGGCGTGCATGATCGTCTTATCCATATATATACTCATACCAAGTTTCAATGAAATCTGCCAAAGCACTTCCAAGATATGGCTCCGGACACAAAAGTGCCGGACAGACAGCCAGACGGACGGACAGCCGGATGGATGGCCGGCCGGCCGGACCGACAGCCGGACGGACGGACAACGCCAAAACAATATCCCTCTGCCTCTGGCACGGGATAATTATATATAAACTTTTCCACTAGTGGCGTAGCTACATATACCTTGTAGATCTCGGCCTACTTTTTTTTTCAAAACTGAAAAATACAAATGGTCCAAAAATACAATAGTAATGAATGCTAAGGTCCGAGGGTTTAAGAGTCCAATGAGTCACAATGCCTTCCAAAGTAATTACCTGTTTAATTAAAGTGTCTGTTTTAAATGTCAATTAATATGGAAGATCCATTTTAACAGTATTAAGAGTACAAATCTATATGCATATATCTTAAATTAAGCCTACAAATATTACCTGAATGACTGAGCCTTCAACATGGAAATGGTCTAGCTATGCCAGAATTTACTAATTTTTAAGTACTCTGTAGATAATAAGCATTCATAATGAAAGCAGTGTTATTGAATTTGTTGTTCAATTTGAATTTTGTGGGGAAAAAAACAAAAATATATTTTTTGCTTTTGAATAATTATTATGATTACACACTTTTTGGTTTTTTATTTAATTATAGTCACATTTAAAGCACTCTTATAATAATTTCTACTTATTAATTAGTAGATAACTTTCTCTTATTTTGTTATACCATAAAAACAAATTTATACGTAGCACTTATGTTACTCACAGTTTCACATGATCAGAAACTTAATGTAAATTTGTTTTAAACTAACCGGTACATATTAAGTAATAAGATCCATCCCAATAATCTTTTTAGGGTACCTTAAAAATATCAACATCAATCCCTCATATAAGTTTCTAGTGGAAGTTCATAATTAAACCACCATAAACACCCACATACATAAAGAACATTAATACAACAATGATGTCATATAAATGTGTCAAATACCACAAATGGATGCAAGTTTGGATTTTATGCTTTAACCATTGGTTGCTTTTTAGTGTTTTTGACAATTAAACAATCGTTATACTCCTATGTAACCACAAACTTAGCCAACAACATATATTTAAATGACACTGTGGTTACATGTGTTACTATAAATTATTTTTATTCAGAATTATACAAATATTTTTTTAACAACTAAACTTAGTCTTTAAATTCAGCTGCTAAGTTTGAGATTTAAAAAAACTTATTTGCATAACAATTATATCAGGACTACAACATGACAACCTTATATCACTTTCTGAAAGCTAGCATAAGAAAATATTGTGTTATCCAGACACTATGATGAAACACAGTAGGGGACTAATTATTTTGACAATTAAACACTTCATTGTTCTAGCGTTTTATGTAATCCCTTCTCCACATGGTGAACATTTCTGATAAATTATTTTTTTAATTGCATAATGAATGAATTGATGCTACAGTCTACACAAACTGTCATTTGCCAAAATTGGTCATTGGACCTGTAAGTTTCATTTTGAACCTGATCTTTGACTTTTTTATGTGACCTTCACCTTTGCATAGAGAGACAGTTACACATACCACATGGTGAACATTTGTGGGAAATTATTTTACAATTGCAAGATGAATGATACAGTTACAGTCTGGACAAGCTCTTATATAGCCTGATTAAACCTTAATGACCTTTAAGTGTGACCTTGACCTCATAGGTAGGGAAACAGGGGGTGTTCATATTGAACCTTTAACCTCTATGGTTGGCATTGACCCTTGAGGTAAATAGACAGGTGTTACACGTTACACATCATCTCCTCTAAGAGCGACCTTGACCTTCAAGGTAAGGAGACTGGTGTTTACACTGGTGTCTCCTTATAATTGTGAACATTTTTGGTATGGTATTTTAACATTGGATTATGAATGACAAACTTACAATCTAGACAAGCGGTTATGGTCAAATTAAACCTTTAACCTCTAAGTGTTTTCTTTGACCTTTGAGGTAGGGATGTGGGTGATACATATCCTCTTATGATGGTGAACATTTGTGGTTAGTTCTTTTAAAATTGAATTATTTATGAAACAGTTACAGTCAAGCTAACCTTGGACGTACATATTCACTAGACCATGTTGACAGCTATATCAAGCTAAATCCCAGTAGTATGCTCAACAATTAAATCATAGTTCACGCTGAATTATTTAAATAATACATTCAAACTTACTACATGATTCTAAAATAAACAAATCATCACAGCAAACAAATTGATGGTGCATCCTACACAAATAGTAAGAGGTCCTTTTTGAAAAGATATTGAATTTAGAAGGATGCCAATATATACAAATTTAATATTCAATTCCAGAAAATTGCCTGTCAAAACAAATCCTTGCATCAGAAAAGAAACTGGTATTTGATTAGCATCAGGATAACATTCCTGAGCTCCTTCCATAAATGTATAGATTATTTTTGGTCTATCTGAATATTATAAGACTCAGGTTTCTGCACTAAACGTGAATTTCTTGGAACTCTAAAATGGTTTCTTCTGGTCTGTGACTGAATATTAAGGACTCAGCACTAAACATGAAAAGCTTGGAACTCTAAAATGGTTTCTTATGGTCTGTGACTGAATATTAAGGACTCAGCACTAAACATGAAAAGCTTGGAACTCTAAAATGGTTTCTTACGGTCTGTGACTGGGTCTGTGACTGAATATTAACGTCACACATTGTACAGATTCGGGTAATTTCCTTTTAGAAGCAGCTTTGTTTAACAGCCTGACCTTGGGTTATATCACTTCAAATTTATGTCAAACTATTTTTTATTTTTGTGCAGTTTTAAAAGATTTTTTTTCCATAAGGATCTTAAATTGCACAACACTTTCTTAATTTAACACATACATAATTTATATTTTAAATTTAGTTCTCAAAATTATAATACCAGTATTTATCATTAATTTGAAGACTTCAATAGTATCTCATGACCTAATAATGTGTTCCCACTATTTTTAATCACAAATTAAAAGATGGTCTGAATAAACATCAGAATACACTAATAATTAACACTTAAGTTCAGGTTCAAGGTCATTATAACCGTTTTAGGTTCTAAGTACGTGAGAATATATCACACATTTTTGGGTACCGCTGCAGGAGACTACAAAATACTCCTGGAACTCTAACTTTGTAATACCATTTGAGTCTGACGCTCTGGGAAAATGGAGTTTTATGCACGTGTGTAAAATGTCGTTCCTGTGCAGTTTGCACAGGTTTAACATGGACTATACTTTCCGCTTTTTCTGGATTTTCGCTGAGAAGAAACTTCAATTAAACAAAAAATACAATTAAAGCCGAAAGTGTCGTCCGTGATTAGCCTGTGCTGACTGCTCAGGCTAATCTGGGACAACACTTGACATACATGCATTAAGCCCTGTTTTTTGACAGTGAGGCACATTTTTTATTAATTTGATCTTTCTTAAACAGGATTACATGAAATTTCATTAAATAAACACATTTATATCCTAACGTTATTATATTATGGTGGGTATATTTATGCAATATTGAAATTAACTGCTATGTTTACCATTTACAATTTAAATTCATCGTTTTTGCTCACTTGTTCGCAGGTCAGTAAATATGAAACCGTCTCGAGCAGCTAGCACAAACATTTGGTGCAACTGTACCATAAACATCTGCATCACAATAGCCGTTGACTGTCGTAATAAGCTACAAATATGTTATCTGTGTTATCTATGAAAATGGATAGTTACCTTTTTTGTGAAGAGTTTCAAACAACCCTTATATTAAATAACACTTTTGAAAACTACAATGGTATCAAATTCATCGCTTTCGTGAGCATAGTAATGAAACCATGCAAAAAATGTATTTAAAGCAACATTTGACAAAGGGCAAATGAATAAATCTTTCCAAATGTTAATTATGGGTAGGATTTCAGAATTTTAATTGATTTAAATTAAATAAGGGAACAAATATGCACCAGAAAGCACTGTTAAAAATATAACCATTGACAAAATTAGCATGTTTAGCATTTTGTCAAGAATGCCTTTCATATTGTAGTTATTTAAAAATGAGTTGACCTTGACCTTGAGCTTTGATGATCATGTGGGGCATGTTAATTTACAGAGCTGGTTGTGTGATGAAGTTAAAATCTGAGCAGGCCCATATTTTGAGCGATGACCTTTAAGTATGACCTTGACTTTTGAGCTGGCCAGTAAAACAGGCCTTGCATGCATCATGACATTACCAAATGTTTAAAATTCATGGCATTTATTTATGTTTTAATTGTCAAATAAGGTTTAAAAGGTAACAGTCTGCACATACTGTATTTGAACATAGATCTTTAAATGTAACCTTGACCTTTGAACTAGGGACACAGCTCATGCACACACGACGTTATCTCCACATGGTAAACATTTTATAGGCCAGTTTATTTTAAACTGCCTGATCATCAGACGCATTATCCTAAAATATGTCCAACTGCAAAGTATTTGAGATTACTGGACACAACAGTTAGGCTAGTATTTCATCTATCCACATCCGTATCCGCATCCATATCCGTATCCGTAAAATCATAATACGGACCCTATATTCCATTTATCCGCATACGTCGAACGTATCTTTCTTTCTTGGGAAAACTTCTGAACTGAAAACATGTCTGCAGAAGAAGAGTTCAACCATTTTTTGTTAATTTAATGGTGCTGCCGTTGTTCAATACGAAGAAGTGTGAACCTAAACGAAAGCACAGATGGTGGGCACGTGCAATATTTACTCCTATAAATATGAGGTCGATATACATTGACCTCATATCGTTAAACGTCAATTTGCAATAGCATTGTTCCGAAATGTATTCATGTCGGAAGCTTTAACAGCTGCAAATTCATATAACAGCGCAGAATATGCAGTTCTGCATTGGTTGTATAATTCAGGATACTTTTTCGAGAATAAAATTAGTTTTTCAGTCGATTGTTGAGATGACAGCTCACTCATCGTGCTAAATGCCGTCCGTATCTTGTCCGCATCCGCATAACAACGCTCACTTGAGCGTTCTTTTGCGGACGCCTATTGTGCGTGCGGACATGCGGATGCAAAGAATAAACGCAGTGCATTTCAACTTGTTCTATTTGTTTGCGGATGCGGATAAGCGGATGCGGATACGGACAGATGGAATACTAGCCTAAGGTGTTGTCCTAATGCTGTGACCAGCCCCACCAGGCTTTCTTGAACATTGATTACATGAAAGCATGAAGAGGTTTCCAGGCTCATTATTATCTATGAAAAGCCTTGTTGTAATCAAGGATGAGATATAATTACCAAGATGATGATTAGATGCCCTAGAAGATGTTCCAACATCAAAGCAGATTTTCGACATAACACCTCTAAAGTATCATGTAATAGGCACCTGTTGAAGAGCAGGTTCAGATAAATAAGTACCAGAATTTTTTTTATGGTTTAGGACAGGAAAGACCTTGGACAATCTCATGTTGGCACAGCATCTCCTTGAAGTTGAAGGCTAATGGAGACAAATAACAATTGCAAGGTTGGGGGCATATCCATCACACAATTGTGTTTGGAAAACAGGAAGTAAAATAGTATATATTAACCTTCACATATTTTTCTTATTACAGCAAAAAAGACACGTTCCTCAATTCCTAGTATGTTTTCAGAATGTTTCCTGCAATAATGTTTGCAGTTTGGTGGCAGCTTAATTTTGATATAAGAACCTTTTTTCTTTCCAAGCATATTTGCAAAATATCTTGAAATATTGTGACCCAAATTTATTAAAAGCCATTCAATGTCATACAATAAAGGCAATGCGTACTTAAGTACTTTTAATTGAGTATCATACAATTATGTAACATTTAACAAATGGCTGCGTGGCTTCCAGGAACTCACAATCTTATGTTAATTTATTATTAATTGAACAATCAAAATGGTAATTAACAATATGTACAGCAGTAAAACTTAACTTGCACAATGGGCATAACGTCTTTGAAGATGACATTAATGAGCTTCGTTATCGAGAGTAAATTTACTAACCTTCGGGATTTTAAATGACATTATTTTGAAAACCTTCCTTAGACTTACTGAGATGCACAAAGTCTTTGTGTTGGGAACACCCAGTACTTCCGGTATGTAAAAATCTGAACCCTTTCCCCAAATTTCTTAGCGGGATCACAAAATTACAGCTCCCGCTAAGAAAATTTGTAGCAAGTAAAGTCAAGATATAAAGCTTATATTAATACGAAATAAATGCTTATCACTTTCTTACTGATATGGCTGGTAAGTTAGCGGTATTAAACAAATAAACAAGCAAATTCGTTGAATTGATATCCCCCGCCAGATACATTTTGTTTAAGGAAGGGTGCAAATCGGACGGATGAACATACTGACAGACAGACGGACTGACAACACCAATTATATATCCCTCTGCCTTTGGCGGGGGATAATTATGAGAGAAGGAAGGACAAGTCAGTGACTATATACATGTGTATGCTCTCCCTAATGTTGGAGCACAAAATCTCTTACCCGTTATTTCTAAGAACAAAGATGTATACATAATTCTGGAAAAAATGCCGGTCAGTTGAGGGGTTTAGCGTACGACCTTTCATGAAGCATTTGTGTAACCTTGACCCTTGATTTGAATCGTATGACCTTACATGAAGTAATATATTGTGTGACGTTGACCTTCATCCTTGACATGAACCTTGACCTTAACCCTAGACATGAATCTTACATATAACACACAGCAAGGAAGACGATGGAGAAGAATTATGGAAGGTTATTAACAGAATCCAATGATGCATAGTAAAATAATGGCTTAATAATAAATATTTCTACAAATGTGTGACCTTTGATGTGTGACCTTGACTTTGGTCAAAAACACATAGGTCTTGCACTGCCTGATAATTGAGAACAATTACATCAGGACATTTTGAGAATCCATTTTAGTATAGTAGAATCCTTACCAAATAAGGCATATTTAATCACAATGTGTGATTTTGACCTTTGTGTGTGACTTTGACCATGACCCTAGCAACCTGGATCTTATATTTGACACTTACCTAGATAATAGAGAACAATTGTGGACAGTTATTACAGAATCCCTTGATGCATAGTAAAGGAATGACTAAATAATGAATAATTCATCAAATTTGTGACCTTTGACCTCAATGTTTTACCTTCACCTTAGCCCCTAGGATATTATGGGTGTTGAATGTGAAGCACCCCCAGATGACTGAGAACAACTATGGCAAGTTTCATGGCTCTGGCTCATGTGTTAATGGAGATAAAGCTCTAAGCTTATATTAAAAAGCATTTTTTCAAGATACAAAGGGCCATAACTCCGTTATTAACAGATGGTGTACAATGCCATTTGGCGTGCATCATCCTCTTATCCATATATATACTCATACCAAGGTTCAATGAAATCCGCCAAAGCACTTCCAAGATATGGCTCCGGACACAAAAGTGCCGGACGGACTGAAGGATGGATGGACGGAAAACGCCAAAACAATATCCCTCTGCCTATGGCGGGGGATAACAAAAGTAATAAAGGGTATAAACCGGTGAAAAATAACTGTTTCGGTACAGACTTCCCCATCTTGATTGTCACATGAGTAGCCCTTCTGAATTTGTCATCATCATCTGACTCATATAAATCTAAGTTGAAAAAGGGGCTGTTAACTTCAGATGATAATACATGTTGTTTTTTTTTTTTTTAATGCACAACTTCACTTATCATAAGGAACAGGGCCTGCACGATTGAATGTTGTAAGTTTAATTGTAGAAGAACCTTGTCAGACTGTATCTACAGACAGACTGACAGACGTCCATGTTGATTACAGTAAAACTCCCCCCAATTCATAAAAGTATTAGGTATAAATTGTAATTGTAATGTTTTTGCAATATGTCCCGTTTAAATATCAAGAAAGTGTAAACATTGCATATATATAGTTACGTTTTTCAAAATAACTTAAACTTACTTTCAATGACCTCATTTTTCTTTAAGATGTCATATTTCTAACTTTCTTCAATCCAACCCATCAATCATTTATTAAAAAAAGCCCATATTTTTTAACACAAACTTATCACTTCATCTTTTTACTAAAGGGTCTTACGAGTGAATCGAAATCAACAAAGCTCATGTATGGAATTTGACCAGCATGAAAGATTTAAGCAATAAAGATTTATTGCTGGTTGACAGATCGCAAAAATCGTTGAACTATCTTGCATATAATTTGACAACATAATGATGATGGGGAGACCTTAGGCCACATCACACCTGAATGCTTAATCATCTACCATATTCAAAAATTGCTCCGCCTAATTTCAGCATGAATTAAAACCTTCATTTCATGCCAAAAAACAGTTTTGCTGGAAATTGTTCAAAGTGACAGAAGTGAAAAGATCGGAAATAAGATAATCAATTAGGTCCCAGGGAATTACCTATGATTTTATGATTGTATCAAAATATTATTATTATGTCTAGGAACAGCGTAATAAAATACTCTGCTGACATCGGTTTCAAAAAATCACTATAAATATAATGCTTCACATGTTGCAACTAAAATATGTATTCTTTTGATTTATTATTATTTACATTTTTTGTAAACGTGATTTGCACATTTTTATTTTCAGATTATAGTATATTGTGACTCACAATTAAAACAATTATACAAACTATTAAAACATAACTCCATATATCTTTTTGTATCTTCTTCATATGTTTAATTTGCACTTACATTTTTTGGTTATTAATATTGTGTACATTTTTCAATATTTTAAAAATAAACAATGATACTATAAATAAAACATATTATCATATAACATTTATATATGCATGTTAAAAAGAAAAAAATGTTGTAAAGTTTTTATTTTCTAATCTTAGATAATTACCATTATTATTTACCGGTATGTAAACTTTGGTTTTCTTTCATGGGACACCCATATTTATTATTGTTATTCTTGACCGTTTAATACTTATTATTATAATTCTTAACCGTTTAATAGTACATGTACATGTTCCATGAACAGTCCCATAAATATGGATGTCACATTAATGCCATGATAGGTTTGTTTTCCCTGACCAAGAGCGGCAAAAAGTCATCAGTTTAAAACAGTCATATATGTGGAGTCCAGCTATCATTTCACTGGATGATTAACGATTTTAACCATTAATGGCCTTATTAATAATCACGTTAACTATAAACAAAGGGCAGGCATCTGTGAAAGAGTGACTGACCTGTTAGTGGATGGTGTGTGGGTCGAGGAGGGAGGGGGGGAGGGGGGTTAGATATTAATACTCATTACAAACTTACATCTCTTTTACATTAACCCTTCTAACATACACCAACTAATGAAAAGAGTGGATAATTTTGATCAAATGCTTGAAGAACTACTGGGGTCAAACTTACAATCATACTTTTAGAAGAAACAAACATTTATCACATGCTATACCTTGTTTTCAATGTAATACAGACATTACGTATTTTTTTATATTACACATGTGTAATACAACATTTTTAAGCGTTTTCATTGGCTACAGAATCAATAACTAACCAATCGCATGGCTTTATTTTGGTGAAATGACGTCGTCAACATGAAATGACATCACGATAGTAACCAACTTTTAGATCTATCAGCATTTGTTTGGTCAATTAAGATGTATTTTATTTAGTTTAAAAGCATGTGATAAAAAAGATCTGACGCTCGTTGTCATATCATACCATATTTTATTAAACTCATCCAGGAAATTCGTTAGTAAGCTCACCAACGGCTTGCTTACTAACAAAATTCCTGAACTCGTTTAATAAAATATGGTATGATATGACAACGCATGTCAGATCCTATATGTATACGATGCAAAATGTACACACAAAATACAGTTATGTGGGTAAAAATATCTTAAATTCAGAATTAAAGGTTATGTTGCATCTTTTAAAGCCTTTTGTCTAAGGACACGTATATTGTTCTACTGCAGATGAAATATTACTTGATAACAATGACATTTCGCATGTGCTTAAAGTGTTGTCCCAGATAAGCCTGTGCAGTCCGCATAGGCTAATCAGGGACGACACCTTCCGCCTAAACTGGATCTTCGTCAAGCAGAGTCTTGCTTTTAAAGAAAAATACAATTAAAAGGGAAAGTGTCGTCCTTGATAAGCCTGTGCAGACTGCGCAGGCTAATTAGGGACAACATTTTAAGCACATGCATTAGACCCCTTTTTCACAGAGTGCGGCCCAAATAAAATTCTGATGCTAAAGCATGACATTGAATGCAATTAATCATCATTTAAACAGTTTTAAACATTTAACTTTACTGCAAACAAATATTTTGTTTCCAACAGAACTGATGAGGGAGTATCAAATTACATAATATGGGGTCAGGTATTTTTAATTAAAAACAGTAAGTTTTAAAATACTCAATCAAACTTCACACAGGTGTGTTTTACACCAAAATTAGAGAGTAAGGCAACAAGTACAATACTATTAAAATTCTTTAAGTACAGTTATTAACAGTGATGGGCTGATAAATAATTTTGTCAACAAATCATGACGAACACAGCAATAACATGATGATGATTGTGGAAAGTATGTGCCTTGAAAATAACAAATATTTCTTCCTTCATAAAAAATCTTGTAAGATGTGTATCTTAATTAAAGTTTAAAAACAACAAAAAGTTTAAAAACAACAACATAATATTATATTCTTAATACATTTGCTGGTACATGAAATTAAATTGTAATTTATTTGCTTTGTCAAATAGATGATCTTCATAAATGTAAATGCATTTTAGCACAATTTTTTTTACAATGCAGAATTATTATATGTACATATTTTAATATACAGGCCAAAGGTAAATTATTGTTCATGCATTTGTATTATTATTGCTAAAATGTGTTCCTGTTATGAGGTCAAACAACATTTCAAGAAGTTTAGTACCAGTGGATTTCAAACAGCCTAATGCCTTTTAAATTGCACAAATTACACAAAGTCTCTACAATGTCAAGACGGTGGGGTGTTTGAAAAACTGCCTATTCATAATTATGTACACTTTAATGAATGCCAGTGTAGACTTATATTGAAACGAACAACACACAATTTAAAATGGAAAAAATGATAGCATTAGACATATTTACTTAATACTTAAAGTACACGTATTTTGTCATGATTAATTGATTAATCAGTCACTGAATAATCTTTTCTTTTTTGTACAATTACAAACATCATTTTTATTAATTATTTAATACAGGTATTAACAAACAACATTTTAGGTACATACATGTACATACCAGTATTTTTGTTATTCCTGATTTTGAATGATGCATGACCACACAGAAATGTGCAGAAAACTACTGGCAAGCATTTTCTCTGACAATTAATGGAGCAAATTGTTTTACACTAGGGCAACTTTCCCAGAATGCAGAATCATTTAACAAATTGAGAAGGTTTCCGTACAGGTGGCTATATATAACCCCCACCAGGACTAATTACAGAGTTTGTAAATAAATTATACAACAAATAATTACTTCACTTACCTATGCTATTTTGTGTTAATCCTGCCATCTTTTCTGTGGGGTTACGTTTCTGATTCATTAATCTTAATCAGCGTACAACATTATATCCAGAATTTATTTGTTTATTATTAGATTATGTACATGAGCTGAATAATGCACATAAAACTAATATCCTGTCACTCGAATAGCGAAACAATTCTTCTCCAGTTATGAAGCTAATTCCACAGAAAAATTTGAAGTGTAAGTTTATTTGTTAATTAGTAGATTATGAACACGAGCTGAAAAAAAATGCACATAAAACTAATATCCTGTCACTCCAATAGCGAAAAAATTCTTCTCCAGTTATGAAGTTTCCACGGAATAACTTGAAGTGTAAGTGAGCTGCTTTTCTCGATGCTTTGTAGATGAAATAAGCTCTTTCAAGAATCAATTCAAAACTGGAAATTATTCGCTCAGGAAATATCTTTTTATCAATTTTTTTTATAACCATGTATTTGATAATCTGTAAAAAAAATAATCTCACAATCAGTGGATTTTATCTGGCGTAAACAGTTTCTGGCAGACGGCAAACATTATTCCAGAGGTCATTCCTTCCCCGAAGTGCTCCAGAGCTCATACACCTTTTGGAATTCTGCGTAGCAGAAGATATCTTCAATACCTTTCAAAAAAGTAAAACAAATGGTTTTTAGAAACACTGAAACATTAAAACTGTCACAATAAATCTCAGTGTAACATTCTTTTGACATGTAACTAATTTAAAATATCATAAAATATTCACAAAGTTAAAAATCCCACTTCCTTCACTTCACTGCTTATGTCATTTGCGCTAAATTAAACCATAACAAATGTATTTTAAAAACAGTGCACACTTCTCGATTAAACTCGTATAAAGTTCATACACAGTAGGTGTCAAGATTCACCGAAGAACAAAGGCACGGTTAATCTAGACTATCACGCATTACCATCAACAATAACCTTTAAGTCAATGGAGCTTATTCATTTACAAGACGTCCCGTCAATCAAAAAGCATATCACATGGCCACCTTTTACCACCAAAGACAGACCAATAACTGAGAAAAGACCATGGCCTGCAAAACAAGCCTCATAATATAATAATATCCACCCTAGTTCTTGCTTTTGCACCAAGTCTTTACTGCCTGCCCTGATATTGTGATTGTCTTCACAAACGGATCAATTCACATCTGCTGAAGCTTTTAAGTGTGATACAAAGAGAACCAAACAAAAATCCATATTTTTTTATAATCCAGTTTGCATTTGACTAGTCCAAGCTGATTTAACTCTGCTTTTCCAACAAAGCATTACCAAAACAGAAAAAAATCAACTGCGTTATTCTTAACTGTATCTTTTTTCACAATAAGTAATGATACACTTTCTTCCTCGATTGGACAGGAGTATTAAATACAGTGCATAACCCTGAGCAAAATGTTTACGCCTTCTTGCACAAAATAGGCATCAAATTGCACAAAAGATTTTTGAAAGGCAGATTTTTGTATAACTGGTTACAATATATTAATACACTACTTAAACAGTTTATAATGTTTATACGACAACACAACGACCCAGTGTTAACTGCGAGTGAAGTGCCTACCATGAGCTACCATAACGTACAGCTTATAGAGGGATGTTAGAGGCAGACCATCATCGTATAGTATAAAGGTACAGAACAGTCAAAAGTGACTGTTCTTTCAGCCATGACAGCTATCATAGGATGGAGTCCATGCGTGAAATATTTAGTCAGCATAAAAATTAGAAAGCGTGTAGAATCTGTGGATCCCTAGTTTTGACAGTTTGTGTCAGAGGTAGCGATTTATATAAAACATGCACAGATTTTCTTTATAAAAATAGTAATAAGCTTACTCTGTGAAAAGGGGGTTTAATGCATGTGCGTAAAGTGTTGTCTCAGAAGAGCCTGTGCAGTCCGCACAGGCTATTCGGGGACGACACTTTCCGCTTTTATTGTATTTTTCGTTTAAAGGAAGACTCTTCTTGACGAAAATCCAGTTTAGGCGGAAAGTGTTGTCCCTGATTAGCCTGTGCGGACTGCACATGCATTAAACCCCATTTTCACAGAGCATGCAAGGCCCAAATTTTATATAAGCAAAGAAAAATAAATACATTTATGCATGTGAATAATAGTTTTATAATACTCATATTTATCATCAGTAATTTTATACATCAATATGTTTGAAAAAGGTTCCTTGTGAAAGACTTCTTTAATATTTTATTTATTGTATTAACAATTGCTTTTTTTGTCCTTGTTTGTTTTTTTAATTCTTGAACAATTCTTGAACATGTTATTGTTGTCAAATACAGAATGTCTTGTTGCGCTGTTGTTATTAATTAGTCATTTAACACCACAATTATTGGGTTTTCCATTTATGTAAGATCCTTGATGTATTCCAAAACAAAAGTTCTAAACAGTTAACTTTACAAGAACACATGTACAAGTTTAAATTCCTCGTTTAAGTCCACACTAACACCAATTAAGAATGCAAGAATGTTTGTTATGTGTACCTGGTAGTTTAATGTTTGTTATGTGTACCTTATAGTTTAATGTTTCCTTATTTATTAGTATAATAGTTTCATGTTGGTTTTGGCGTTTCTTCAATGCTTTTATTTCAACCATATTCTTCTTTCAGCATTATTATAACTGAGTTGATTCAAACTGAAAAAAATATCAAATGTAAATAATAATACAGCATTTAAAGGGACTGTAATATACCAGTCGTGATATTTTTTTAATCAATATAAACTAATAATTGTAAAAAAATACGGTATTTTAGAACTTTTCTTTTTTCGTCATTCGTGGTTTACAGTCCCTTTAAAAAGTTAAGAACACCAATTACATTATAAATTAGTTTGTGGTATAAAATTAAAATATCCAAACTTAAAAATACCACCTGTAAAAATAAATACAGTTTTAGTTTAAACCTATTTATTTTAGCTTGATTGCATCAAAAGCCTATGGCTAATTGAAACGCTCTTCAGTCGGTTTCGTGGGACTTAAAGAACCAGTACTGTGTGTCTTTGGGGGAGATTTAAAGAACGCTCCCACAGTCGGGATCGAACCCGTGACCTCCCGGTTGCTAGGCGCACACAATACAGTATTAAAACAACTATTTACATTCGAATCACTTTTTTCCATAACATACAAAATGTTAATGAATAAAAATCTAAAATAAAAAATAATAATTAAGTAGGATGATTAAATAAAAAAATAAAAATCTTGTTTGTTTCATGTGGGCTTAAGATTGCCAAACTAAAGTGTTGAAATTGAAATCCTATATGCATGCTGAAAAAGATTCAAGATATAACTCTTGTATAATTTAAAGCAATACACAAACACTGCGGTAGTGCTTGGGTCTGTTAAAATACTTAGTACTTGGTTAAGCAACCTTTCCCTTCAGAAACAGGCTGTGGTGTCAGTCAAACTTTTAATTATTCCAAAAGCTACAGCTGTTGTTAACAGTCAGCTTGTTTGTATTTGGGCCGCAGTCTGGCAAAACAGGGCTTAAATGTATGTGCATAAAGTGTTCTCCCAGATTAGCCTGTGCTAATAGGGACAACATGTTCTGCTTTAATGAAATTTTTCGTTTCAAGGAGGTCTCTTCTAAACAAAAATCCAGTGTAGGCAGAATGTGTTGCCCCTGATTAGCTTGTGCACAAAGCACAGGCTAAACAGGGACAACACTTGATGCTTTTATGGAATTATTTCATTTAAATGAAGCCACTTCAAATCGAAAACCCAGATTAGGTGGAAAGTGTTGTCCCTGATAAGCCTATGTGGACTGCAAAGGCTAATTTGGGACAACACATTAGGCACATGCATTAAGCCCAATTTTCCCAAAGCAAGGCTCACAAATGTTTTCTAGGTGACTTTTTGTTACAGTCATCTCTGTAAAGCATGGATATATTTTTCACATTTGTGTTACATGAGATAAATGAAATAATTCATATTTCAATGTTACAAACATGAAAAAGATGGGTTTTTATTCCAAATTCAAGGCTATCATATGGCATTGAGTCATTTGGGTGATGACAAATTGAATAATTGAAGAGATGTTATGAAAAAACTCCTCCATCATAGTATTAAGTCTTTTTTTATTTTATTTTATTTATTTGATTTAATTAAGCAGACTTAAAAAATATATAAATGTTTCTTATGGAGTGTATAATTAAATTTTTGTGATTTTTGTAACTGAAACACTTACAATTCAAGCAGTTATGAATATGCCAAGAGTACTGCAAATAAAATGTTGAGGGCTTTAGCATCTCCCTTCTGATTGGCCTATGCCAAGTTGTATTAATCCCACATTCCCTCAATAAAAAGCCATGGCCTATGTCTTTTGATAAATAACACCCCAAAAAGTGATATTTATTAATACAATTAAAACAAAAATAAAATGCAAGTTTACAAAAAAATATTAATGCATAGAAAGAAATCTCCTTTTTCAGGCACATTAATTCAATTGAGAGAAAATATGAGCCGTTCTCTGTAAAAATGGGGCTTAATGCATGCGCTTAAAGTGTTGTCCTAGATAAGCCTTTGCTGTCCGCACATGTGAATCAGGGACAACACTTTCCCCTTTAATGATTTTTTTTCGTTTGAAAGAACTATCTTTTTAAGAAAACCCAGTCTAGGCGGAAAGTGTCATCCTTGATTAGCCTGTGAAGACTGCACAGGCTAATCTGGAACAACACTTTACGCACATGCATTAAGACCCGTTTTCCCACAACAGGGCTCATATCTATGTTCATCCATCATAATCACTCACATGTACGTTACATGATGAGGCGCTTGTTCACAAGTCCTTTTTTCACAATGAGGCATGAAAGCACAACAAGGTTTCACAACAACAACATGATTCAGTTAGCACAAATACAGGCTTATTCCATTAAATTCCTGCCAGAGGGCATTAAATCCCAAGTAAATATTTCCCAGTAATTATGTAAACATTTATGTTTTCTCAAACTCATTTCACATGTTTGTAAGCAAAACATGAAGAGACTGTACATCTCTTCCGTATGTAAGTGTCTGCAAAATGTCAATCGACATGTGCCACTGCTTAAAACACATCTTAAGGGCCAAAAGAGGTTTGTGCATGATCATGCAAAGATAAGAGCCTAACCAGTTGACATTTCTCTGATCTCGAGTGCAAAAGTGACAGAAAGATCAATGAGATGGCCTTTATTAGAAATAATTATTGTCTTCAAATAAACAAGACAGAAATACCTAAAACATATAGACATTTTTTTTACATTTTTGTTTATAATTTAATTTGAACCCAATTATTTCAGCTTGATGGCTTCAATTTATAGCCTAATGCTTACAGAGAAACTCTTGGGTCAGTTTCCTGGGTAGAACCAGTACTCGATATGTTTTGAATGATCTTGAGAATGTATGCTGAGTAGATATCAAACCCAGGACCCCCATGTCAAAAGGCAGACACTACAATCCACTACACCATGGTGACCTCTTTATAATTGAGCCTCACTCTGGCAAAACAGAGTTTAATGCATGTGCATAAAGTGCCATCCCAGATTAGCCTGTGCAGTCCGCAATCAGGGACGACACTTTCCACTTTTATGTTATTTAAAGGAAGTCCTTTCTTAGCGAAAATCCAGTTTAGGTGGAAAGTGCTGTTCCTGATTAGCCTGTGCTGACTGCACGGGCTAATCTGGGACAACACTTAACACACATGCATTAAGCCCCATTTTCCCACAGCGAGGCTCATATCCATGTTCATCCATCATAATCACTCACATGTACGTTACATGATGACCCTGCGCTTGTTCACAATTGCATGTCCTTGTTCACAATTGCATGTCCTTGTTCACAATTGCATGTCCTTGTTCACAATTGCATGTCCTTGTTCACAATTGCATGTCCTTGTTCACAATTGCATGTCCGTTTTCACAATGAGGCATGAAAACACTCTTGAGGTTTCACAACAGCAACATGATTCAGNGAACAAATTCATGAACAGTTCTTGAACAAAGTCATGAACATGTTCAAGAACTGCAATGAGTTCATGAAGTCTCATGTGTTGTTCATGAACAGAGTTCATGAACAGTTCTTGAATTCCTTTTCAGGTGCATGAATATACTGAATCATAAGTGAGCAATCACCGGATTGTTGGACACCCTACTGGGCTGATTGCTGTAATATAATTATGGAGACTGGCAATCCATCACAATGTTTCCAACTGAAATGCAGGGAACCGCTGCGGCACAATGATTACATTACCCATGATTGTCCCATTGTTGCATAAATTGTCTCCAATTTCTCTAATGTCATGTAACAAGGTCCATTACCAATCAACCAAATTCAGCATTGCACTGTTTTCATACCAATTAATGTATATAACTTAATCACATCTAAAACTGTAGTTTCCAAGTGTCAAAACATTTCTCTGGTGAGAATAGACATAGTAAAAGGACGGCCCACTGTCTCCTGATATGGTCCTGAACGGAAATGGTCACTTGATGTAATCACTGAATGGAAAATGGTCTTCTAGTATATCCACTGAATGGGTAATGCTCTTCTGGTATGCTTACTGAATTGGAATGATCTTCTGCTACATGCATTGACTGGGAAATGGTCTTCTGGTACATTCACTGATCGAGAAATACTTTATGGTATGGAATGGTTGGTCAATTTTTGGGAAATGGTCTTCTGGTATGGTAACTGAATGGTCTTCTTGCACTTTACTGATATATGCATTTATATTCCATTCAATTTTATATTAAAAATGACATTTTGCACAAAACAAAGGGAAAAGACTTCAATTTAGCATTCTAATGTTCTGCACACAAAAATTAACAAAGGGCAAGAATACCAAAAAATACTTTAAAAAAGAGTTTTGGTCTGTGTTACTAGTGGACTTTCAATTTCTCTATTAAGATATGAAGTCTAAGTTACAATTCTTATCCCTTTAATGCCTTTGAATGTATGATTGGCACAAACATAACAAAGGACAATAACTCTGCTTATACTGCAGAAAGAGAGAGTTATTGTCCTTAACCACAACATTTTCCCTTTTCTCTTAAAGCCAACTATCATTATATGAGGTTTCATTTGAATACCTTTATTACTTACTAAGTTTTGCAGGGCACAAGAAACAGACTATATACAAAATAACCAAAGGGCAATAACTCAAAATATATAAATAAGAGAGTTGTGGTTCTTGTTCTCTGCACTTCCTCTCAATGTCCTCTTTCATATACCATTTTAGTTCCATTTCAATATCTCCAATACTAAGGGAGCTATGATCTGCTCAAGCAAATTGACAAAAGGGCAACACAAGTTATGGCTCTTGTATTATGCTATTCCCCTTAATGCCCTTTTATAATTATATAAAGTTTTATTTGAACCCTTTCATTACTTCCGAAGTTAGGTGCTACAGTAAAAGGGACTATTAGCAAAATAAGCAAAGGGCAGTAACTGCAAAAATTCTTAAACAAGTGTTGTGGTTCTTGTAGTCTGCACTTCCTCTCATAACAAAATGAATACCTTTCAAAAATATGTGAATGAATCATCATCACTTGGTTTTAAATGATGGCAGGGATTTGATGAGCAATGCTCCGGACCAGTAATTTCTTTGCACTGAGGTATAGGCAGTGCATGGTGATGTTTCAAAGTATGGTCAGTGTACTTGACATTTTACCGTAAGGAATGTTGAAATTGCCTATAAGCTATTGGAATAATTTTCCTTCGAGGGTTATTACCACAAGGCAGAATAGCATGTAATAGTTACAAACAACAATTTATGTCATGTCATGCGAACTGGGTCATAGATTACTCTTCCAAGACCATCTTTTAGAAAGGTATGATAATAAGCCAGTCTCCCAAATTAATTTTGCCAGCCTTTAGGCAGTGTTTGAAAATGGGGAGCATCCGGAAGGCATTCAGGCTAATTGAATACAATTTTTTGGCCTATCTAGAGTCTATGATAAGCAAAATTATACCTGCTAATTCATGACTTTATGGTTATGGACTTCGCAATGGGGGGTGTGTAGCCTCAAAAAGATGGGTTTTTAATACTTGATAAGTGGTAATAGGTTTTTGATGAGATGTTGGGTGTAGCAGCAGACACTACATAAGCATCAGCTAATTAAATACTTGGATATGTCAAATCAAGATAAGTTTGTTTCCCTTAGATATTTAAAAACTGTTTATTAAGAAAATGTTTGGCCTATATTATAAAAATAGTACTGAGACAAATAAAAAAAAAACAGTTCAATAGCATTCTTAGTTAAAAGTTACACCTTTCTTAATACTGAACATAATTAAATATACAACTTAATAATTATGAGAATATTATTGAGTTCAATTTGTTGCAGGAGAATATATGTGTTCTGTACAAGCCATAGTACACATACATTAAACTTTAAAGGTCTGAACTGATGTATTACACCATACAAAGATCAAAATGGGATTACAATATATTAAAGGTGGAGCATAATTATTAAAATCCACAGCGGTACTTACGATAACTGTGTTAACAGTTAACAAGATCAGCCAGTACAATTTCCTTCTTAAATCGCCTATTAGTATCATAAAATCTCATCAATTGATGTCTTTATAACCTCTTATACCATAAACAGGCCTTTTCAATGATTTACAATGACCATTAAATCCCAATGGCTGATAGCCAATGATGGTAAAGAGTCATGAAAACTACTACCATTCACTGACAGCCTCAGCAATCCCATCATAAATACGGACCCCTACCAGGTCTCATTATTGGCTTTATCCATTCAAGCGTGATTTGGAGGACACTTGATGATGGGGTCAAGGATCACTTTGTTGCCAACAATTGGTAGTTTGTCACCTACAGGTGATTCAGTGGAACCCCTAGGTACTGACTTACAAGTAGCTGGTCGTACCAATTTTATCTGATACCATTACTTCCCCATTAATTTGAAATGCAGATTTCATAGAAAAGGTGTAGCATGTAAATTTAAAGAGGTGTGATAAAAACTTTGTAAAAGTTTGAATGAATGTCTGCACATGAAGGTGCAATTAACATTGCATTATTCATACTCGTTGGGGACAGCAAGTGTCAGGTTGTAAAAAACCAGACGGCATTTTCATATCGCATCACTAAATTTATTGAAGAAGGTGTCGTTAAAAACATGCACTTTTAACCTTGATCTCAGGATTGTACTGAAAGCTTATCAGCCATAGAGATGTAAGTTTTATATTTTGGGAGCAAAAGATAAAAAATCGGTAGGAAATAATCGTTATTTTGACAAAATATGGTAGATAAGTTAACTGACTTTATTTACTGATTATTGATAGTTAATGAAAAAAAAAACAGAAAAATATAGAGCATATTTTTTGGGATGCCAATGCTGTTTACTTACTTAGAAGATATAAGTACCTTGTAAAGGCCAATGCTTTTTATATAGAAGATATTTAAGTAACTTGTAACATAATTATCTATAAGTGAACTTAATTCAGCCATGATGTTTTAAATTACAGCATCTCACACATATTGAAAACCAAGTACCCAGTTATTCCATAAAAGAAATTGAAACATATGTTGCTATGTTTGTTATTGAAATGCATAATTTCTTGCTAGTTTAAATTATATTTCCCAAGGGGCAAGTCTGTCTACGCCAGTGCACTGTTTGGCTGCATCTGTCAATGTGCATGTTACTGCTGCTAGCTCACAAGCTAAATGCACCCACAAAGTGTTGACAGTCTGTTTGTTTCAACCAATATTAATGAGAGAGCTCTCATACACATTAAACATGCACAGAACTGCCAAAAGAAAGACTGGCAAACATGATCCTGACTTTCAAATGAGCCTTGATATGAGAAAACAGGGTTTAATGCTTGTATGTAAAGTATCATCCCAGATTAGCCTGTGCAGCCCACACAGGCTAATCAGGGACAACACTTTACACTTTAATGGTATATTTTGTTTCTTCTTAGCCTATACCCAGTTCAGGCAGAAAATGTCATCCCTGATAAGACTGTGCAGACTGCACGGGCTAATCTGGGATGACACTTAACGCACATGTAATAAGCCCCGTTTTCTCAAAGGCAGTCTCAAATGTTTCCAATTTTAGCCCACTGTATCTGTTCCTTGGCATCCTCCAGCTCATATGAACTACAAGGATGACAAAGTGAATATTTGATTCCCTTGATTGAATTACATATAAATAAGACTTAGTCTGGAAAAACGGGGCTTAATGCATGTGCATAAAGTATCATCCCAGATTATAAAGCCCGTGCAATCTGCACTGGAAAATCATGGACGACACTTTCCGCCTTGACTGGATTTTGTTTACAAGCGACTTCTTCAAAACGAAAAATTCAACAGAAGGGGAAAGTTTTGTCCCTGATACAAACACATTGGCGACTGACCAATTTGTTTTTTATTCAGAAATCCACAATGTACATGTCCATCAGACTGTCATTTTGTAGAAACCCTGAAAAGGTCATTTTGTTGAATATAAATGAGCCTCGCTCTGTGAAAAGGGGGTTTAATACATGAGCATAAAGTGTCGTCCCAGATTAGCCTGTGCAGTCAGCACAGGCTAATCAGGGATGATGCTTTCCACCTAAACTGGATTTTTGTTTAGAAGATTCTTTCTTTTAACAAAAAATACAATAAAAGAGAAAAGTTTCGTCAGTGATTAGCCTTTGCGGACTGCACAGACTCAAATGGTTTTACAGTAATCATGAAGCAGATACTTGGTAAACACATTAGGGTTGCTTGTTTATCATAACTTATATTAACATATATGATTGATCATTTATAATAGAAAATAATTTGTTTCAACAAGACCATTAATGGGAATATTATGGAGACAAAAAAGTCCAAAACTTGTAAAAAAATCCCAATCAAGTGCATTATGTTGCATGATCGATGGAATAACCTTGATTAAATAGAGCAGGCCCAATGTGGTCTGCAGAGTCAGAAGTTTTATGAAAGCACCAAATTAAATCTTGTAATATGCTGCATTAATCCTTCAGATGTTTGCAGATATTGATTATTTCTGCAAGTGTTTCTTTGTGCACTGGCGCCAAATCTTTTGGAGGCAGTAATTGCAACAGCTCATGTGAGAGGACATGGCTTGCATTTTTGTCAATACAGATAAAAATTGATTTCAATAAACTATTCGCTGCCAAACGATTGCTTTGTTGTTTTTTTTAATAGTAAAATTCATTAATTACTCACTCATTTATGGATTGTTTCTTTTGAAAACATACAAACAGTGGTGCTCCTAATTAATTACAAGTTTGCAGATACAAATTGATTTCACCAAACTGTCTGCTGCCTTAGATGACTGATAAGTTTCTATAATACAATTTCATTAACTACTAACTCATTTTAGGAATGCTACTTTGCAAACAAACAAACATTATAAATAACAAGTTTGCTTTGTAAATAATTAACATTGATTATGTGATTATTTCCTTTAATTGATTTAGTATGATTATTAAAGTCGCCATCTAATTTTGACAGCAAGGGTCTCTAGATTTTTTTTTGCATCATGAAAGCCCATCCCATTTAACTGTCTAACCAATCTGAAAGTTTCTGAAATATTCAGTTGCAACACAATTCCCCTTTGTTTTTGTTTCAACCACTACACATTCCTTCAAGCCATAAAGAAACATATAGTCCAAAGTACCAAATTCTTGTAAAACACAACAGCAGACGTTCAGAATGAAGGCATGAAGGCACCTGACCTAGTCTTCTTTCCTCTCAGCTAATGATCTTGTTAGAGAGGTGCAAAGTTCCATAAACGCTGCCTCACTCATCAGCTCATGGGCAAAAGTCTTACAGAGCCACTAATTAGTTGAGTTACTGTCTACAGGTGGTTCAAGGGTTTCTTCTTTGGTTACAAGAGGTGGACAATCACCTGAGGAATGGCTTATCATAACACACTATTAAGGGTGGGTGGGGTGTGTTATTATTTTATGATGAGCTTATACTTTTGGAACATGACCAGTTAAAAAATATGAACATAATTCAGTCTCAGACTGAAGCCATATTCTTTCAGTGCTTTAATATGCCTCAATAAAGCACGTTTTACCAAAAACATGATGAGGTTGTTGTTTTTTTTTTCTTAAAGAGAATATCATTGGCATCATTGATGCCACTGGCCGGTCAAGATAAAATTCAAGATAAAAAAGATAAAACTGTATGGTTTATCAAAAGAAGTTCCATGGGGAATGATAGGAGTACATGTATATACAGAACTCTGTATATCTTTAGACAGTCAACAAGTCAAACATTGGTTTACCAAGAGAGTCCATGTTTAATTAGCCATCCTATGAGGAAATCCTGGACTCAAATATTAATTTGCTGCTGCAGAATCAGAATTATTGTAACACACTTTATTCAGCAAATGACCTTAACCTTTGATCAGATTACCTAAATATGTATAGGTGTCTTACTTTCCACCCAAGAAACCCAGGCGAAACGATGCCCATGGTAGACCATGGTCATGTTTTTTGATAGTTGACCATGGTATTTGATTGCAGGTTTTTTTTTACCTTATATAACAGACGCCGAATATCGGCGTCTTCTACCCCACCAAACTAGGCTGGTTTTTTCCCCTTTCAGGACCAAAAAATTCCCCCTAAAAAAAGATGTATTGTAATAATGAGAGAGTAAGTAAACAAATCCACCAAAAAGGGAAAATGCCCCGAAAATTCCCACGCGCACAATTTTTCCCCCAAAGTGGAAAATCCCGCGTAAAATTTCCCCCACATAAGGGCTAAAGGCCCCTTCCCCCACAACCCCAAAAAAACCCTGGATTGTCAGCAATCAAAAACCGTGGTGGAACATGATCAGGACCATGGTTGACCATGGTTGACCATGGTCACAAAAAACATGGACCATGGGCGGCAATGGTGACCATGGTCAACCATGGTCGGCAANATTGTCTAGATATCATGAACACACTAATTTCTTGATACAAAGTCAGGTCACCTTGACCTCAAAATCAAAATCCGCCTTCTTTTCCTCTCATGTAACCACTGTACCAATTTTCATGATCACAGGTGAAAGGCTTTCAATGTAATGAAGTTAAACTAAAAACTCAGACAATATCATTGCAGATGACAACTCGTAAAGTGATATATTATAGTTACTCCAGCAAAATACAGACTAGATATGCCAATATATCAATTATATCTCAAAATATTTCTTTTAAAAAGAGCAGCATTGTCCACAAATGTCATCAAAGTGGAATACAAAATGACACTTTTTGACGGAAGAAAGTTCATATGATTATTTCATGAGCATGCCTGATTTCAAGTGACAACTTTATATTAGTTTAACACTTTTCCGCTCAGAAGCAAAGTGAAAAAGGCTTTTGCAACCAACAAGACACCAGAACAGTCTGCCAGTAACTGGCAGTCTTCTGTTCAGGTTTTATGCTGTTTGCTCTCATCACAATCTTAGGGTTGGAAATGGCCTTTAAACCGTGAATCTAGTAAAATGTGTATCTGAGTGGTATAGGATTTATTAAGCGTTTCAACAAAATTAAAGTCTAATTCTGTAAACGTTGCAACCTGCAAACAAACTGATTTGAATCCAGACAAATACTGCGCCAATGTTTAACATTCAACAAGTTATCAGTGTGAACAACCTTGCTTCCCACACTCAGCCACTCAAAAAAAAACAAAAAAAAACATACACCCTTTCTAGGGGAATGGCATCTGCGATTAGTTATTCCATGCTTAATTGTTTAAAACCTTTTTAACAGGAATGCACACAGACTGTGCCAACCTGGAAATAATTCAGCAGAATCGAATAACATCACAAATGGGAGTGCGATGGGATCATTCCCAGATTTAATTGCATCATAAAATTTATGGAAACATTATACACAACAGCAATGATAATATGCCATTTGGCAACTGCAATAAATTTCGGCTTGGTTCAATAATTTGAGAAATTAAGCTATGGTTTATTACTTGGAAAAAAAGAGAGACAATTATTTTGGCTACATTGCAAAAGCATAATGCCCATTTATTTTGTTATGATGTCTACTTATAATTTTGAGAGTAATTTCTCGTTTTCATAACATCATAATAATTTTGCATTTTTTTTAAACAAATAAAATAGTTTATTATGCAAATTTTCTTTGACTATCTTGTTGTTTTGGAAAGGTAACAGTTACAACAACCTTGAAACAGGTTACACTGTGCCATTAAGATTTTACTTGAATATAAACACCTACAAACTAAATGGCTTACTGATCCTTAAAAAAAACATGATGATTGCATGAGAATTATAGCAATCATATTGTTGTTTTAATGTTTGTTTCGATGTTCCTGAAAAAGTTACATTTGGAGTTTCATATAACACTAATAACAACAAAGTAATTTTTAAAATCCCTTCAAATAAGAAGAGTGCTCACTGGAGACTCTTTAGATCAAATTAGATGACATAGGCCTTTGAAGTTTAAAAGCTAAATAAAAAAAAAAATCCTCAAGCAAACAAAAAAGTTTATAATGAAAAATGTTGGGTGGTCAAGCATTTTAAGTGATGTATATTATCAGACTGAAGTATGTGTTAGACTCCTAGGGGGACAAACTGTAAATATCAAAGACCCCCTGAACTGAAAGACCCTTAAAAATAGCATGGTTCAAAATTACCCGAATGCAATCACAAAGTAGGACATGTCACCCTTTTTGAGACCTCTTGAACTGGCCTTATTACTCCATTACGGACATTATCAAAACTAATTATCCTTCTCTATGAAAACCATCAGGGGCTTATCAGAACTGCTGGCATTTGACAGCTTGGAGAGATCTTCAAAATTGTTGGTGCCAGTCTAGAATCCCCAGACTTGCTTGTCAGGCACATCCTGAAATATTGGGCAAGGGAGGGCCAAAGATTTGATAAAGTTTTATCATTTTGTATCTCAATTTCATTACTGGAAGAAATCATCCAGAAACCTTTCCGATAAAGTTATGGTTATGGTTATGATGCGATGCCCGTGATGATTGTTTTGATCCAATCTCCTTCACTTGACTTGTTTTCTTATCACTGGAACCTTGACATATTTAACCTAAGCAATAATTTTCATTTTCTGCAGATCAAATAATGTTTATAGGCCCAAAGCAAAAACAAGAACTGCTTTGGCGAAGACTATTTGAGATCTGATGATTGTTCTGATCCAATCTCCTTCACTTGAATTGTTTTTCTTATCACTGGAACTGACGTATTGCAATTAAAGGGTTTTTAGGTAAGCATCAACATTCATTTTCTGCAGATAAATGTTTAGGCCCAAAGCAAAAACAAGAACTACATTGGGGAAGACTCAGAGATCTTATGATCTCAGGCATCAACCCGACTAAAATGTGCTTACCATATTGCAATTAAAGGGTTTTAAGGTATGCAACAATTCCTCCATACCAATGTTTATATGCCCGAAGAAAAAATACGAACTGCTTTGGCGCATACTGAATGAGATCAGCCCAGATATCAACCCTACTAAAATGTGCCTACCATTCCTTAGTGTCTGGTTTTATTTGAGAGGTAATGAAGCTATTGGTAATAATTTAAAGACCCTGTAATTTGGCCGACTTTATGTGGAACACAGTATTTCACAAGCTGCGTGTTCATCAAAAACAGGTGCACCACAGACAAAGTTTGCCATAAAAACAAGCATCTGTTGTTAACCCTTGATATACAAACGGACACAAGTTACAACAAACACAGTAGCATTATTTAATCTCAAAGATTTTCGATAAAATATTACCGTGTAGTGTATTAATGAAGATGGAATAACAAAGACCAAACTATAATATTGTGAAAAAAAGAGAAGGAACTGGGATTTTAAGATTAAATGGTTTAATGTTTTCTGTATACATCCATTTAAACTTTGTCAAATCATTTCCAGAGAAAGCACATGCCAACATCCATTTTTCTGCGAATGCAATTAAACACCGTTACATAGAAATCAATTTACTGGTGGTTATTGTATTTGTTTAGTGCATTATTATATCCCTTTGCATCTGTTTAGCTACTAAAGATATGATGCTGAAATTTGGCATATCTTCATAAGAATAGTGCTTCTTTATGACAGTGCTGTAATTTTTATAATTGTATTGATATTGTTTCTTAAAGGGACTTGTTCACAGTTTGGTAAATTTACAAAATAGAAAAAAAATGTTTCAGATTTGCAAATTTTCATTGTAGTTATGTTATTTGCGAGGAAACAATAATACTGAATATTTACCATGCTAAAAATATCTATAATATGCATCTTTTGACGATTTAAAAACCTGAAAATTATAAATCGTTTGAATAAACGATTGAATAATTTGAAGAGTTCTGTTGTTATCGTTATATTTTGTGACACTACCTGAATTGCGTATATAAAGTATAAAATACATGTCAACCTATATCAGCTAGGATGGCCAAGCGGTTTCAGATTTATACTTTTACTCCAAGGGTCAGTGGTTCGAGCCCAGTTGAGGATGACTTTTTTTTCTTTCTTTAATTTTATTCTTGTTTTTTACTGGAACTTTTTACTTCCGATGTTTACATTTATCAATTTAAAGCATTAAATTACAATTTTCAAAACATGCCAAAATCTGTAAATAAGTCCCTTTAAATGCTGTGGTTAGCAGCTGGGTGTAAAACGAGTTTGCAAAAATTAAACAACAACTGTGAGGGAAAAATATTTAAGTACCTGACTGCATCTGATCTTTATAAACAATATTGCAGGAATGCCAAAACAAAATATTAACCAATTTCTTAGACCTCCATCAATATCATAATAAATAAACATTTCTTATAATACTGGCAATGATAAAAGCCGAAAGCAGTGAGGTATATTCCATACACAATTGGTAATTGAAGCTCTACGGCATGAAATATAATGCCGTCCATTATTTTTGTGAGACATGGGACAATGCAGCCACACGTATAACTCATCAATAAATCTTCTCTATCAAATCATATTAAGTATATTACGATTTATTTTAGAGACCTAAAAAAACCTGATCAATACAAATTTGTGTGACTGAAAAATAATGTGTGTTTTTTTGTTAGATTCTGCCTTGAATAGAAATCCATGTAAGAACGCCACATAAACATATTTATATTTGTGTTAATAGTGAACATTTTTCATTACAGTTTAATCATTTATTATTTCTTTTAAAATGTGTTACTTTTTATCAGAATAACTAACATAAATAAGTATTTTTGCTAAAGAAACAATATTTATGATAATGGTTTTCCTTCAATTTCAACTCAAAATTGTATAGTCATAATATATTTTAAGTTGAGAACAATAGTTTTGGATAATAATAAAGAGATATTGATCCTATTAAGCAGATGCAATACTTTCATGCTCAATTCCATACTTTTGCTATCTTGAATAGATTGTATTTAGGATATTTGATACAAACATAAACAATATGAATTGAATTCACTTAATTTTTTTAATGAGCCTGGTCTTTACTGTATACATTTAGTTTAAACCTATTTAGCTAGCTTGATTGCATCAATAGCCTAGGGCTTGTTTGGACACTCTTGAGTCGATTTTCTGGGTAGAACCGGTTCTTGGTTTCTTAAAAGATCATGAGAATGTTCACAGACTGAGGTTTAAACCCGTGACCTCCTGACTGCTAGACATACATTGCTATCCACTACACGATTACTACTGTATGCATTTATAGACACTGAAGAGCACGTTTTTGCTTAATAATATTCCATTGATCCACTATTGAGCGACTTCATGATTTAATTAACACCGAAGTTCATTGATATTAGGAACATACCACATATAAATCAAATTGCCAACCCCACTGGGATTCCATCAATTAAACAACGCATCAACTATTTGTAATTTCTAACAATAATAAAGTGTAGTGTAACCTAGACATAGTATTATCACGTCTAATCATAAGTTAGTTGTTTTCAACAATATAATTTGAACCAGAATGTACTGACACACAAGCGTATTATAAAGAAAAATTATTGTTTAGAAAAATTATTGCGTGGCATACATAGAAATTAACAGATAACTGTAACAGTAACATGTTTTTTTGTTTATCATTTTTAAAGAAATAATGAAATATAATTACTATCACGCTGCATTTCTAGCGGGAATGAATATGTTGTATGACGTTAAACGTGTTGATCATGACATCATGAGCACTTGTGCTTCATATTTGTAAAATATGTATTTTGTTGTTTTTGTTCCTAGTTTTGTTGAATCTTATTCAATTTTACCAAAAATGATGACTCCAAACATTGACTGATATAAACCCTTTGGACGTGATATAATTTTTATTTTATATCAGGCACCTTTATATCAGGCAGATATCAATGCAGTGGTATGATAAGTATACATGGCATGCAGCTGTCTATATGATAATAAAGTTTTATAGTATGAATGTCAAGAGATTTTTTTGATTTTTCTCTTGTCTTTATGGTCTGCATTAATCCATCAAACTTACATAATAATCATAATAACGATATTCTGCTCAAGTAGAATGGCTGTTTTTCCTTTGGTGTACAATGACACTTAATAATAATATAAGTACAGTTGCACGACTAGTATTAATAACGATTCTCATATAAGCGCCGAAATATTGCAGCAGGCGTCAGGGTTCCAATATTTTTTAGAAGTAGCTGTTCCGTGAGAATAAGTGTTCTGCAGCCGCTGCAATAAATACCAAACACTCTTATATCAATGCCATTGCAAAGCTTTGCACCCATAAGTATGGGTCTTGCTCTGGGAAAATGGGGCTTAATACCTGTGCTTGTGTCCTTCCAGATTAGCCTGTGCGATCCACACAGGCTAATCAGGGACAATATTTTTCAATTTTATTGTTTTTTTCTTTTAAATGAAGTCAATTCTTAGCAAAAGTGCAGTTAAGGCAGAAAGTGTTGTCCAGAATGTACAGGCTAATCTGGGACGACACTTAATGCACATGCTTTTAGCCCCGTTTTCTCAGAGCAAGGCTTATATGTAGATTCTAGCTTAACTAACGCCATGGATACAGACTGGCCCCCAGACACAGTCTACTATAAGAGGTCCTTGCGGGAAAGAAGGGACACAGTTTGATACTGCAACTTCATACAAGTGATTAAATAATATATATAGTTAATTTTTTGGGTATCTTTGTATGAGTATGTCTTTGAGTGGGGGGGGGGNAACCCCGGTCACCTAGCTGAGAAGCGTGCGTAGCATACCAAAAAATCTGCTGACTTATTAGTTTAAATCTATTTATTTTAGAAATTAAAGTACCTAAAGACCATCAAGTTCTTGATTTCGTTTCTTGTGTAGAAGATATCCTTGGTGTTTTGTGAGATCATCTTGAGAACACATCGAGAGTGAGGTTTGAATCTGGGCCATTTCTCAAACGTGGGTCTTCTCGATCGAAGAGCCTTAGCGGACACCATACATCTATATACCACTACAACTAATTAAAAGCTCTTATTCATTCTGAGTCACAATATTAAGTTTGAAAATGAGAAAAGAGTTGTTTAATTTTTTTTCAGATATTAAAAGATGTATTTTTAAATAAAGAAAATGGTTTAAAGATTGGCTGTCCCCATTTTTAGTGATTTCAAAAACCTATATATTATTTTTAAGGACATGATTTTCTTTATTCTTCTGCTTGAATACATGGTGCAATAGATTCATTATTTTTCTTTAATTTGCAATTTCTTTAATCTATCAAGCCCTTAAATATAAGGCCCGCCCCTTCCTCCAGTAATGAAAAAAACTGAACTTAACTGAAATATTTTTACATTTCATTTTCTTTTTGCATTCATTATTTTCCCAATGGATCACAATTGTGGTAAATATAAATATATAGTAGTTAGTGTTTCTTTAGTGTAAGGAACATAACCGATTATAATTTAACACACACAATGGAATGTATGATCTGTAGTGTTAGATTATTATATAATTGTGAGACCTGATCCTTGCATTGTCAGTATCAAATCCCAAAATGTATTGGCAGTCTCATGTTTAATATAATTAATAGAAGTGTGAGACTTAATCTTCTCAATTTGCAGCATCACTTGCAGTCTGGTATCAAGGGACCATCCTGTCCAGCCAACCAATCAGAATTGATGAAGGTATTTTGACTCATCACATTAAATATTTTAATCAATAGCCCAACTGCTAAGGTAGCAATCTCAGGATCTCTGAGAGAAATGGATTGTTACATGTATGTTAAATAATCAGTAAGAAAATCAAGAAATCTTTAAGTTATAATCTAATGTCACCAAATAACAACTGCTTCTAAATATTAATAATAATGATTATTTCAAGTTTATACAATTGTTAATAAAAAGAGCTACACAGTTCACAAAATTATCAATGACCTAGATCATAATTTATCGGAACCATAATTCATGAATAAAAATACTACTGATACATAAAGCTCAAAATTAGAGATCTGTATATCTTGGTTTAAACCGATATAAGTATTTTACCCTCAATTGTGTCATAAATACTTGTCTAAAGCCTTGAGACAAGTTTTTATTTTATTCTTCGTTCATGGTCTTGTGTTGTTCTTATTTTATTTATAGTAATTTCTAACCAGACGCTGGCTTCTGAATAAGTGTGATAAGCATTTTGTCTAACACATCAATTATCTAAGATGCAGGTTTCTATGATTAAATTGCAATATGATTAATTTAATTGGATGAATATGCATTTTGGACTGGTTAATAATTATATAAGGTCTGCATGCAGTGTGCAAGAAACCGTCCTTATTATTTCTAAACCAGTTCAAGTATGAATTGTAGATTTTCATATGCATGCACATCATTAAACAATTATACTCCTTTGTCTGTTCAAAAATGCTGACTTGAGAATTCACTAAAAAAACAGTACTTATTTTATCATTGAAAACAGCATAAAATATGAGTGAAAGGATCTGGTGCAAACAAAATGTGTATGTATTTAATTATTACATTCAATAAATGGTCAGTATATAATTCATTAAGTTTAAATACTGTTACTTGAAACCAAAAATAAGTCAATGAGGTTTTTTTGCAGTTTTTTCTGGAGTTATTTCAATGGCTTTTACTCTCTCCCTAAACAGGTCAAACAATTATCATACTGTGCCTTTTTTATTCAATGCACCATTCTAGTATGCATTAATTTTTATATAACCATATTGTTCTCCAATACCCTTTGTAATATTAAACATACTATGCAAACATAGTGTGAACCTTAGAAAGGACTTCTTCAGAGATTCATAAAATTGATAGATTGAAACATTGGGACTTAATAGGTCCAGTATAAAAGCAAGAACAGGCTTTCTTTTTACAAAAGAAAAAAAGTTACCTCAAACACAGCTCGAACCAATGTCTTTTGGTTTGAAAAGCTATCACTTTAACCACTCGACCATCCTGATTTTATACCTTATGTCAGCAATCCACATGTTGTAGTGCAATTTAACAAAAACAACAAAAACATTGTAAGTTATTCAATCATCTTGTGTTTGTGCCACTTCATAATTTTCTCCGTTTCAATTATGATTACTCAATAATGAAAATATGATAATGGTATGAGTAGGCATCTAGCATTATCTTACTCCCTGCTGAACACTGTTCTTTTATTTTTATAATCTGTGAAAAAGTAAGAAAATTGTTATTTTGACAATCTGAGAACAAGTCCATTAAGCTATGTTAAACTATGTATTTTTATTGGTGTAATCATACTTATATATGCAATTTTTACCATACACCACATGTAGGTAGTAAAGCTTATTTCATCTAAAACACTCATAGTGTTTTAATATGATCATTATTCTGAATGAAATTACTATTATAGTTAATACAATATTTCATTTAATAACACGTGAAACACTACTTGCATAACTGATGATTTACTCAAGACATAATGTTTCATGTTAAGCCTCTTTTAAGGCATTTTGTTTCAACCACAACTTTGAGTCTTTTATCTTGAAACATTCCAGAATTGCTCCCACCCTCTATGCTGTAATTATGCCCTCCTAGTTTTCAAACAGAAAGGAGCAGGTTTTGAGGGGTTGCACGACTTCCTTTGTTGTTTGGAATTCAAAAGATGAGGTTATTCTAGTATGTTGCCATAAAACTGAATTGTGGACCCTCATATTTCTTCTCTACTGGTCCTGAAGTACTTATAAATTGCTTTGACCTTTCAGCTAGCTTCAAATTATGGATTTTTTTGTCATCCAATAATTATCATATAATATATATTATGTGTTACTTTGCTCCATTCTAAATCTTTGCATAATTGCTTTCTGTTCCAAACTTTCTCAAGACATAAGGACATGTTAATTTACTTAATAAAACAAAACAAAAAAACGAACAAATAAACAAGAATCGTTTATCTTTAAATTTCTGACAGTTGTTGCTTTTGTTCTCTGGGAAAAACATTAGTCTACCTTTGTAGTTCATTATATTATCAAAGTAATCAGTATAGCAATGTTGTGAAATTAGTTACACTGTTATAGTATCTATTTCCTTTGGCTTTGAATACAAAATAAGTTTGTTTAAAAAATTCAAATGGCCTATAATGTTTAAAGTTAACAAATCGACATAAAATGAAACGATAAATACAGCAAATGTATAGAAAATATAATAGGCTACCTACCGTTGACAACACTCCTTGGTATTACATTAACATCCACATGAAACGGTCAAAATTAATAGTCACTTTTTTCTTTACACATACTATGTATAACGTTTCACAAGATAGATAACATGCAGTGTCTTCTTTAAACGCACATTCCCAACAAATTGCTCTCCTTTCCTACCTGAATCGGCCTAATGAGATATGATTTGTTTAACTAATACCAATCAATTTAGCTAATTAAAGCACTCGGAGGATTTTCCCTTCTAGCAAGTCACCATGCTCTATATTGCCACACTGTTTATCAGAAACTGCCTTCAAGAAGCGAGCAGCGGGCGAGTAAGCGTGTTCAAGACTTCGCAATATGATTGGGAAGCGATGGGAAAGGGGAATGAGGTTTATCCTTTGAAGACCGATTCCAATGCAGGGTTACCAGGGTGTTGAAAGAGTGTTGTATGCGCGAGAACCTGCATTTCAACGGGGCACGAACAACAATGGTTAACAGGCATGTTTATTGTGGAACGTTAATAAACAATTAGTAAATGTTGGGAATGCCAATTGCCCTGCTAAACATGCTAAACATGGTTGTTTTGCAATTCTTGTCTGTTTGATGAATGAATATGACCTACTTTAGAGAAATACACGTACAACGGATTCGCATATGTAGTTTGTTCTACAAAGCTTTGCAATTGATATTCATAATAACACATATTGTTAATGTATGCATTTTATAATTCAATGAACGAAAACAAGCTGGAGAAAATAGAGCAACAAAACAAGACTAATAAAAAAACTGAGGTTTAAACCATTGTGAATGTAAGTATTAAAAGAAAAAGAAATAGAAATAAAAGAAAATTGTTTTGCTAGAAAGCCAAATTCACAAAAATGGCCATGTTAGCTGTGGAAAGCAAATCTCGTTTTCTTCTGATTACAATCTAAGGAAAATTTTCAATCAAGCGCACCAAAACTGCTAAATTTATCTGCACCACTAAAAAAAACATTATATGGGTCCCGACAAAAGTGAAAAAAAGCCCGTTTTCCCCTGTAAATGTGACATACCCGATTTCTTTATGGAGCACAACTACAGAATTCAGTCTTGCATCTGATACCAAATGACTTCATATTGATTCTCCGCATCATTTTCCCATTACTTTCAACATGTTACAAAATGTCAGCGTCAATGTCAGCGTCAATGTCAGGGTCTCTTGTGTCGAGCAAATGAGGCGGCAACGAAGATTTGGTTTAGACACGGTCGTTCGGATTAATTCAGTTTTTTATTGATAGCCACGTGACACGTTCCCTTCCAGATGAAGCTTTGTTATTGAGTCTTTTTTGTATTAATTTCTTTACTAGTTATTCCAGTTCAAAAGCGCAGCAGTATTGCCATAGTCTGCTAATAAAAACTATAAACAAAGTAAAACTCTAGTTACATCAGCTGAGATCGTTTTAATCATCACTGAAAGGACCTTTATTACAAGTCAAGTGACCACTTATCATAAATTTAGACAAAATACAAACACAGGTAAAACACCAATGAATAAAACTGGGTTTACCGCCTTGGTACGACCAATGCAAAGCATAGCATTAGGGGTGTAACACCGGTTAAAGGCAGCCCAAACATAACACTTTGCCCAGATTTGGCCCATATAAAATGATATTTTACATGACAAAGGAATGGGTTTTTTTATCAATCTTCAAATAAAATTTTAATATAGTTAAAATAAGTTATCGTTGCATGCGCATATAATGTTTGAAAAAAATGATATGCATAACATCTGCTGCAAAAATGGCATAAGTGAATCTTTTTTTTAAGCAATCATCTTTTTATAACATCGGATCAGACTAAAATTAATTATATTGTTCTCAACAATTGAATTATTAATAAATCTAGTTTAAGCAACAGACTAAACATAACAGCCTGACCTTTGATTGAATTAATATTGCTTGATTTCATAACATACGGTTTCAATCTGACCTACACCAGATGTTGCATCCAAGGACCAATATGGCGAAGTCATCCCTCGTCTTGATGTAGTCCAAGTGTTCCATCTTGAATTAAATTGTTCATGTTCAGTCACTGTTGCAAACTAATTATATTTGCAATAAAACAACACAGAAAGCTTTAATGATTTTGTTTTAATTAGATAGTCAAGTTTACTATGACCCAGCATAGTTGATTAAATTGCAGACATTTAAAATAAATCAATAAACAGTACAGAAAGCTTTTATGATTTTGTATTTATTAGATAGTCAAGTTTACTATGACCCAGAATAGTTGATTAAATTTCAGACATTTAAAATAAATCAATAAACGTTGCAAAATGTAACTTTTTATGTAATTGTTTTTTGAGGATACATGTAGTTTATTACTTCCTTGCAAAGAAAATTCAATTTCTGGTAACGTAACAAAGAGTGTACAGATGCTCTGCAAACTAATCAAAATGAATTGTTTTAACTATGGTATAATGGTACATCATAATATTATTTTTGGCATGTCAATAATTTCCATTAAGGCTTTACAATACAATTATCGTGAGATCAATTTGATTGCTGTTTTCCGAATTGTTAATATTCTGCATACTCGGTAAAATAAATATGTTTGAACCTTGTTTAAAATATATTCCCATGTTGCAATGCCAATCAAATTGCAAGCAAATTTTCTACTAAAATATTATAGAGCTAAACCAAACTCGATTTATGCCCCATAATCATTCACAGTGAAACTGTGTTTTGATTAAATTCAAATTCCACTTGGGCAAAATAAGATGACAAACACAAAAAGAAGCAGCATATAATAAACATATTTTACAATGAAAAGGTTATTGTTACATACATTGATTTATATACTGAACAAGGGCAAATGCACGTCTTCTATTGACACTGTAGATGGTCAAAGGTGCAATTATGGCACAATATTTGATCACGGAGGACAAACTGATGATGATGCTGTTTGTAGTACTAAATCCACAAACGTAGTCAAAATTAAGTTTATGCCTTGAAACAAATTCAAATGATCTTGGGCTATTTACATGTCCATAGTTGCTCGGATTCCAGTTTTACAAAATAACGTAACTTCATATACTGCATTATTTATAAATTAACCATTAATAGATTCCGCTTAAGGAAATATGTGCATACCATAACAATTTCACGCTTCACAGTCCTTTGACATTTTTGCATGACATTGTTTGCATTTGCATTTTCCCTTTGATGATGTATTTAAACATGGAGCTGAGTCTGATGCGTTCTCCGGCATTTCTTCTTTGAGCATCCGACAATCCCACTATTAACAATATCAGTGTGATTGTGTCCATGAAAAATTGACTGAACTCTGCTCCCATTATTCTCAGTTTTATGATTCATATCCGAATCCAATATCTGATAGCGGGGAGTGAAAGATCAACTGCAGGAAAATTGTATCATTTCCCGATTGAATCGTCAGACTGCCCGCTCATGGTCATTCAAAAGCTGTACGGTGTAATCATTTCCAACACTAGAATGGTATTTCTTTATAAGAGACTTCACCGCATAGGAGCTTTTATGTTTACAGTAGCTTCCGTATTTGTCAAAATACAAGCTTACAACTCCTTATGTCTGTGTCTGAAATGGACTGTCAAAATGACAATTACAAATGTCATATATATTCAAAAAATAAACATGATACGCAAAAAGCAAAATAGCACTCACGAGATATGAACAATTAACACTGTATAGTGTGCCATTTACAAAGATAATTATCAGACAACAAAGGTTAAAGTCATCGCCAGAATTATTTTTTGGCTTGATGTACTTTTGAACAGAAAGAATGTATGAGTATTTGCTTCAGAAATGTCAAACATTGCTATTGTGTAAGGGTTAGGATTAACAGCATATCAATTGGCATACATTCGTCAATAATTGCCCAAAACACTATTTAAACGAGAACAGCTGTTATGAGATCGACCTGCCATTAAAGAATATTCATCCCGATAAACCTTTACCACGCACTTCAAGATGTTCGTAGCGCGACAGTGTGGCCATTCATGTTCACCCTTATAGAAAACAAAAACAAATATAGAGACCGTTATGAAAAATATATGTTTTAAATTTGTATTTAAGAAAACAGTGTTTCAGTTATTAAATTGCTATATGCAGTATTCAATGTATACATTTGTCGCTCAAAGGTTTATACATAACATTTATTTAACATTCATATACAATAGCTTAACCGATTGAGTTTGTTTTTACTTAAATTTCAAACAGTTAAAAAAAGTTTAAGTACGGTGATTTATTTCCGCTTTCAAAAAACTGAAAAACTGAAATAAAATCTGTATCACAGTTGAGGTTCTACACAAGCGTGTATGTATTAATTGTGTAAATAATTATGTTCATTTCATCTTAGTGTTATCCAGGCTAACCCTGGCCAAAATCGTTTATTGTATACTATGTACACATTAGTATATATCTTTGTTAAAGATATGTTTCCAGATGCACATTATAGTCACGTTGTTAGCTGCGCATTCGGTTTTCATTGTATCAATTTCAATACCATTCATAACAAAACAGCAACACTATGTTTGGTTCATGCACAAGCGTCTGTTTTCCAATCTTCAGGTACGCATGCTGTGAAAAGCAACATTGCAGCAATCATACTTTCTAGCAGACATTCAAACATCAATAGCTTTTATGTGAATTTTATGTTCACACTTTATCTGAGAATTAACATTTTGCAATAACTTTTTATTGCTCAACAACTTACGAAATATATCAAGAATTTTAAATATATTTATAGACGAGAACTCTATGTGCAATAACAACGTAAGGCATTTTTGAAGATTGTCTCCCTCCGTTGATAAGCAAACGTTTATGGGTCTGGGAATACTGAATACATTCCACGCAAATAGTGACAGTAATACAACATGCAATTATAATAATTCTGCTACACTTTCTAATCATAACATCTGCATATATTTAAGTATATTGTTTCTGAAAGTAATAATGCATTATCCTTTAAAATCATATTTTACTTTGCGGCATTATATACCATGTTGCGAAACCTTAACTCATATGTGAGCTCACTAACACATGTGTGTGGAACAAGATGCGATTTTATAGAAATCTCCAAAACAATCATCTGAGGTTTTACTGATGTGTGTGGGGGCGAGGGGCGGGGCAGCTATATTACTAGATAAATATTATCAGCCTTTGTAAAGCGCTATTGAAACTATTCATACAAGGGTCGCAATAGTTCATAATAACGCAGTTCTATGAAATAAACATTCAAATTATTGAAGCTTCAAGACGGAAAATGACGGAAACAGGAACGAAATAAATATCTCTTTTGAAAATATTGTCATTGATAAATGCGAGTTCTATATGAAAAATGGGAGAGGAAGGAATAACATTCTGGTCTCACCCATTTTCTTCACTTGTGAGATGGTTGGGCAAATATGTTCCCTGCATGTGAAATCAATCCAGAATGTTCCTTAGAAGTGCCATGGAAGGTAATCAACTGTGTATAACAATTGCGCCTTCAATCATAAACTTCATGCAGTATGATCTAATTAATGTATGTTTTTGCAAGTTTGTTCAGTCACTAAGTGCCAGCAATCGTGTTGCTAATGTACATATCGTTCACCTGAAAGAGTGATTAACTAACGACGATGATTACTTGGATTGTGTAAATATTTTGTCACGCTTGACTGAGCAACGTAAAACAATGTCGGTCTGTTTGTTCGCCTGTTTATTATAAAATGGTTGACATTTGGTAGACTTATTTGTTATGTTAACTTTATTTTTGTCAAATGCATATATCTATATATATAAATTACATTGACAGAAATCTGGTTTGAACCATATTATTTAACTATAAATGAAATACATCATACAGAATATAACTATTAATTTATTACTGTATATTGTCCATTTCATTTTTGTCTCCAATTGCTTTTATATCTCAATTCTGGGAAATAAACACGTTGTGCTATCTTTTGGACGACACGCATTAGAAATAAATCCTCTCTCTGTTTGCGAATATACGTATGTACTGAAATAAAGTAACAAATAGCCAAATTACAGATGAGTGAATGAATATCCTCAAGTGTGAGCTCTCCAGTTTATTACTCGGATATAATGCTGTATAAAGAGTTATTAGAAACAGTTAGCTTAATACCATTAGCTTGGTCTTAATAGCCATTTTTTTTTATATCGTTCATGTGCATGAACCATCTGTAATAACTTTTTAGAAAGTATCAAAATAGATCTCGTTTATGAGAAAACAAACGCATTCGTTTGCTTTTTGTATTGATACATGTGTTAAGATCTAAATATAGGGCAATGCACGTCATATACAATATAACAAGACGTAAATAAATTAATGTATGTAATAACTTTATGTATTGTAGTAAGGTTCGTTAATTAAAAATATTCATATAAACCTTGTAGCGTAGCTTCTTTCATGACAAATTGATAGACCACAAGAACTATTAGAAAACATTGAAATATTCCCTGCACATGTTTGCTTCAATCACATTGCACAGTATGTGTCAGTTTGTGAATATTTCAACATGTGATTGCCAAAATGCCCCTTCCAACGTCTCAATGTTCCTCAGATTGTTGCAAGGAAGTCGTAATGTATGTGTGCTTTTAACAAATTTCAAATTTATCAAAAGAATTGTAAAATCAGGATTGAAAATACTATACAAATTCAATAACATGGATATGGACCTTCTCAAAATACAAAAAATCCATTTACATGCAATTGAGACTGCCGCTTTCTGCATCTCTTTTTCGTGAAATGAAATCTTCATAAAGTCAGACATTTTGTTCGCTATTTAAATCAAATTAAGTGAAAATTTAAATCCATCAAAAAGCTGTCAGATTTGCAACTATTGGCAGTTATTTGTCCGTCACCGCCAACACAGTTTTTTTACTATTTATGTGTTGAAAGTAAAACACAATATGAACAACACCAATCTCTATATTTGTGACTTATACAAATACATATTATTTTCAATATTAAAATTATACAACAAAGAGAAATATTGAATTATCAGAAACGTTTTACGCTTACATAATATGTCTGTTAGAATTACGATAAACGCATGTAAGCACTAAGCAATATCCCTTTCAGCAAAATAAAACGTATTGATTAAAATATTTGTATTTAATTCGGTTTCATATTTAACATGTATCAATATGTATATGTTTTTAAACAGAATACTGTGTAAATGATTAAGTCAATTGTCTCCAAAATGTTTCTCTCTTCACGGCAGATGATAAATAAACATAGAAAATATAGCAATATTGAGATAGTACTATACAGTTTTAGTCTCATGGCCTTATCTACTTAAACAGATCATCTCCAAATAGCTAACAAAAGAGATTACATTGTAGAAATTGTTAAGTTATGCCAAATGAACAAGCTTCATATTATTAATATATGTCCGGTCAACTAGGTAAAGTAAAAAAGCAGTTGGCATTTTTTCTCCTCTAATCAGAAGATAACCCTCGAGGTTGGTCACTGATTGTTTAACAATGACAGGGGCCAGTGGCTACCATTGCTGACCGGTACCGAGGGATTCAGACATTGACTCGGTTTTCGCGCTTTCATAGTGTTGTGGATACAACACCATGCATGACACGCTGTCGTATAAAGTAATAGTTCTGACATGGCGCCCGAAAAATACTGTTGCTCAAAATAATCAGAAAACGACTCCTTTTGGTCATTTTTTTTTGCAATGGAACACATGATCTATATAGTCCGAGATGGCCACTACAAGCCCTTAGTTTGCACTCCAAGTTTTCTGTGATCACTTTACAATTCGCAAGACATATCATTTGAGAAAGAACGGTGTTGATTCGTAAAATCAAAAATATTACGTTGCTAGTCCTTTGTGCGTTATAATTGGTTGCATAGACTGAATTTAAAACTAATTGCAGAAAGTGTTGCACACGAGTATACATCAATGTACCTCTGCAAAGTGTGATACTATCAAATACGAGCATCCGTATTATGTTTTATTTCCGAAACATACATCAATTGTAATGCGCAATAAGAGCAAAAACCTGCTTATCCTTTGCAAGGGAATGTATTCAATGCAGTGAGGGAACACATTAGTAGAATCTTAGAAAGAATCTGGTTGGGATTTGTATCTTTTCTAATCCCTGTTTATATAATTGAAATTATGTATAACTAATGGTTAAGTAAGTATTATCTTTCAAATATGTGATTTAGACATAGATATTCGATACTTTAGTTCTGGTCGTATTTCTGTTACATGTAATTTTGGACAATTTGTGATCGTTCTCTACTATAGTGTCTAGGAAAATTTCATAAAATTGTAAGCAGATAAGAACAAGTAAGACATTTGATTAAAATCTATTAAGTAAACTGTCTTTATCTACAAATAAACGGGATGCAACATTTTTTTGCGGTAACAAATGTTGTGATCCTGGACTCAAGCTATAAATAAAACTGCGTTCAATTTTTTGCATGACATCTTGCTTTACGCTTGCTATAAACTCGAGATCGCTAGTGAGATAATCAGAATTTTGGTAAACAGACCATAAACAAATTAAGCCTTAATCAATATTTCTGGAATATTTTATTTTTCCGTCCATTTTAATAACAGCCAAACTGCACTAGCTGGCAACATTAGCCACAAAGAATGATGATTTCTATAAAAAAAAATGTTAAGATGCAAATTATTTTAGTACGGCGGCATAGATGTGACATGTGCATGTTTTATTTATGTCGTTTCCACGACTTATTATCTCGTTTCCACGACTAACTCGGTAAAGCATTATTGTTTTATTGAGACTATTTAACCATATAAACTATGGAACTAATATGAAAAAAAAGAAACTGTCTCTTAGACGCATGTGGATTAAATTAGTGTGTACGTTTATATTCTTAACAATTGCATGATTTCTTTACATATTTAACGACTTTTGAAATGGAAATATGGTGAATTATAAATTTGTGTAAAACTTAACCATCTAAGATCTGAAAATTATATGTGGAAGGTATTAAAGGATGTTTTATTGAGCACTTCATTACTTTTAAATTCATTACCTTTAAATTGACTTATTTTAGTTCTTTAAAGCTCATTTTGCCAGAGTAAACAGTAATGAAGCTTTTTTAAATAAATTGTTTTGCAATGTTGAAAACGCACGATGGAATCATGCATGTTTATGACGTAGGCATTGTTAATTCATACTCGTACAGGTGCATCATTTTGCTAATAGTTACGTTATCTATGCGTATGATTCGTGTTGACGTAATTCCTGAGGTGACGTAAACTGGAAGCAAAAAAATATATATTTGAAACAATATTCGATGTTTATCCCCATTTGGAAACGTTGAAAAGTCATCTTTCTAAATAATTAAATTGAAATAAAAGGTTTAATTGGTATTTTCAGAATATAAGACATAAAGGTAACATCCATTGCATATAATTATGTACACGTATATTCAAACTGAACACTTGTGTTCGTAGATATACAGGATATTACATCAGATCACAGTGTATGTGTCCTCATATGACATATTATATATTCAACATTAATATGTTCTTCACGATTGAAATATATGTATTTATTTCATTACACCGCAGTTTTCTATCAATTTATAATTTGCGATTTATAAATGAAAAATCCAACCACGGTACTTTTCGATAAAACACACACTGTGCTATTAATAGCAAAAGGGCACATATCGGTTACCTTTTCTGGCTTTCACAGATTTCCTGACACGCTGACCTTGAACTTTCCTTGCGTTTAAAAATGTGCAAACTGTGTGCAAAAAACAAGAATTTCTATATAAATATAAAATAATAAAAATGAATAGCAATGTTTGCATTTTAAAATATATGAGTGCAAATAATGCACATGAAAATAACTCATGCTTATATAAAGAATTAACTGATATGCAGAGTTTAGTGTGGAACTGTTTGACCCGCTTATTATTTCTGTATGAGGTTCGATTCTTATCCTTTCCAATTTGAACAGTAGTATTTGATGCAGTAGTAGTAGTTTATTTATAAGGGTATACTGGCGGAAAATATCTCCGACATAAAAGGCTGTTGATAATAATCAATGAAGGTCAAAACCTAGGTTTACAAGCTACGCTGAAAAATATGCACACATTTATACATTCTATTTTAGCAACATGATGCCAAATAAACCATTGCATATGCGTGAACGGAATACAAAATTCAACGCAAATCAATCTTCATATTTTGTTCTATACTACAATTTTGTGTTTAAGCTATTATTGCAAGCACACTTTGAACACACACGCAAACAAACTGCCAAACACACTTTCTAACATACTTTCTCTTAGAAGTTAAACCATCAATAGCTTTTATGTGAAATATATTTCCAATATATATATATGAGAATTAATATGCAATATACCTTTATAACCAAATGTCAAACGGAAATTATCAGAATGTTAATATGGCAAAAGACAAGAATTGTTGGCAATTATTCTTACTGCATAGCCTTCAGGAGGTAACACGCTTTTGAATAAGCCAGACTTTGTGGGTCTAGAATACTCCATATATTTCACATAAATACTTATCAGATTCACGCGAATATAAAAATGTGCATGACGTTCTCATCGCAACAGCTGAATGTAAAAAAGTGTTTTGTTTTTGAAGATCATGATGCATTTTTCTCTTCCAGATAAAGGACATTTGGGGAAATGTTTGGTTACTTATTGACGCACAAGTTAATGCGGCCTGAGCAAACCACTCCCATTGTGTTCTAGGGAATCAGTCTCAGGCACCCTATACACAGTTAGAGGGCTGTGTAAGGAGCCAGTTATGGTATTACGGAGTTTCCTTTGAGTAAAACAACTGTGGTCCTACAAACATGCCCACAAGGAACTACTGTAGTCTTAGGAAGGTCAAACTAAGCAAACAGCTTATGCCTTGAAGAGGATCGTGAAGCGAACCAGCTTGAGTCCTACCGTGGAACCTTTGATATGGATTATAATCGGATGTATGCTGCATTTGCACTGTCACTAATTGATTACTAGAAAAAGAACATGCAATAAGTTCCCACTGATAGTGAATTTATAAGCTAAGTTTACAACTGCGCTGGGAACGTTCTAGTAAAATTATTTCTAAATTGGTAATGGGAGCTTTTCATTTATAAACTTTTATATGAAAATGTTGGAGGCATTTTTGTTTTACCACATTTATTTAGCGCCTTTTTCATGCAGTATGTGTCCAGAGGCGCTTCACATTTTTTCCCTGTTCACTGGGTCATAAGTCGTCCGTTAACATCTTGGCGCAGTATGCAGCCACAGCACATTGGCTTATTTCCCTTACAGGTACCCATNGTCTGTGCAAACCATCGCCATTGAGTTTTAGGGAATCAGTCTTAGGAAGCTTCATAAAGGTTATCCTGTTTGGTCTTTCGGAGCTGTATGTAGGGATTCATTTGTGGTCTTAACGAGTTCTTTGAATTTGTATATATGCGTTTATGGTCTTACGTTTTTTTTGTAGGGAATCATTTGTGGTCTTGCAAGTTATATGAAGGGGAGTAGTTTTGGTCTTACGGGGTTCTTTGTAGGGAAGCAGTTGTGGTCTTACGGAGTTCTTAGACGGCAATCAGTTATGGTCTTACGGAAATATATATATATCAGTTGTGGTGCCACTGAACGTTGTGTAAGAACCCAGTTCTGATGTTACTTTAACATATATACTCATGGACTGCATGTCTATTGTATCTTGAATAAATCTATACAACACCTATGATCTTACGAAGTCTTGTCAATGTAAAACAACTGTGGTCCTGCACAAAAGGAATACCGTTAGGGCCATCGTGGTTACACATTTAAATCCAGAGGGCGACAATTCGACAACGCGAAAGTACGAAGGCGACAATGCGATAATACGATGACGACAGTGCGACAATACGATGGCGACAGTGCGATAGTACGATGGCGACAACACGACAATGCGATCTGCATTATTTTGGAAGTGTAACATTACACATATATCGACGCTTCAATCATTCTACTCTGAAATAAATAAATTCACTGCACAATTTAATATGAATTAATGTATATTTTCATGTGTGAGCTCTTATGTTATTTCCGCAGATATAAATCTGTATCAAGGGTTATTACAAACAGCATGCTATATACCAATAGTCTAGTCTTTATTGCAGTGTTTCAATATATGCATGCACTCGCGTATTTTGTTCTACGGAAATGTTGCTTAATCAATCTTGGCAAACAGTCCTAATTTTGCATTTATTTCGTGTTTGGTAACCCACCAAACAGCTATGAAATAACAACATTGAATGTGTTAGAATGGATATTAAGATCGCAAATATTTAAAATTAAGACTTATTATGCAATCCAACCGATGTTTTAGGACAACGTCGGCTCATGAATAATTGTGCAACAAACATTAAAAAAAATAACGTTGCTTCCAGAAAATATATCATTGCATAAAACGTAGAATGAAAAGGTGCATTCATCGATACGTCTTGACAAAATTGAAGTAAACCATTATAAAAGCTATGCATAATCTGCTGTGAACGTCACTTCCAGTTATCAGATAGCTGCATTATCTAAACCGTAACATAAGCAAAAATCATTGTGAGACCCCGAGAACGAACAGGAGACACTAAGATAGTGTCAGCACATGCTTTCATTAATCATATTGCAAAGTATCTGTCAGTATGTGTATATTTCAACATATGAGAACGCCCTAAAGATGCCCCATAATGCTTCTCACGATGTTGCTCAGCGGTCTTGTATGCATCTTTTCAACACCATCCAGATTCCTCATGAAGTCACGAAGTTTTGACAAACGGATTACAAGAACTCTATTAAGTCATAACGCCTAAACGTCTGAGTTTATTTGAATATGTTAAAGTATTTGCCCCTGTATCTGAAATAAGTACTTTAATAACTGTCATGTGTCTGGAGGTTTAGTTTGCTTAATCCGAAAGTTTGTTTGTTTCTTTAGTTGAATATTTAGCCGTTGTCAACAGTATTTCAGTCATATCACGGCGGTGATTTTAACGACACACACGTTTCCGGAGTAAGATGGTTTACCACAACTTAGTGCACACACTTATGAAAGTATAAATATTAAATAACTGAGTTTAATGGCAATAAATATAATCATAACGTTAGACATTACATTTATAAGTGTAAAGATGTTAACAAGCAATTGCCCATCTCTTGCCGTGTTACTTTCAAACAGCAAGCTGGACCAAAATTGTATGACTAAGTCGAAGATATTGGAAAGGATATGTTTAATCAGGAATTATTATTTGCCATGCTTAGTACATTTGTGTTGTGAGTTATTTTTTAAGACGAGACCAGTGTGTTGCGGCATTATTTTCATTTGATTTCTGCGTTTATCAGGATCATAGCTGAATTAAAACAGTTATTGAAGGTTCAGTGTACGTGTGATTGTGTATTGTAATAATTGTTTTGGAACAAATCAACTTCTAGTTTCAAAAATATTATTGATTAAGTTGCAACACTTCTCATCCAAAGCAAGATGCTGATGCTTGCAGAATATCTGGATCTCCTTGAAATATAATGAATATATAGTTTTATTTTAAAACATATGTTCTCGATTGATAAATTAGTTTGATCTTAATGGTATGATAAGGCTGGTATTTCCATATATTGACATCATTCACAAATTTCCCCGAAAGGCCTCTTTAATTTTTTATGATAATTTAATCGTTCAAGGCCCATCATAATCATCACTCGGTTAGATTCAATGATATAACAAATTCTTCAACGAAACAGCATAAATTGGAAGTAAAACCTGAATAAAAAATGCTCATTTAAACCGGAAACGTTTTGGTTCCTTAGATTTGTATAGAATTTTAAAAAATCTAAGGCCATGAAAGCACATGGCAGACTTTTAAACAGTTTCTGTAAGGCTTTGTATCAAGAATTCTCCAATTTTTGTTCTTTTACCTAGGCCACTCAATTAGACACACAGGTACCTCTTTTAAGGCCGCAAAACTATAAAAGTCGTACAATTCGGAAGAAACTAATATGCTTTATTACGCAAACAAAATATGTATAATCTTTCCTGTAGCAGTTATCGAATATCTTATACACAGTCAAATAAACAATGGCATGAATAGTTAGTATGTATATCAGTCAAATTATGGAATCCATCTGTGTCAGTTATGGTTAGAGTGAACAAAAATGGTCAGAACTAATTCCGTTTATCAGTTTCTTTCTTTGTACCTTTATGCTTTCAAAACAAATGGTGTAGACCAGTTTTAAGTCATCTTTTGATATAACTAATATGTGTATATTTAATGTTTAACAGGTGGGTGTATAATCGACGTATATTTAAATTAATAATGTTCTTTTAGGTATGGATGTTTGTGAAAACACAAGTCTATGACTTAGTATATATGTAAAATGAACCTATGTGTAAAATCCAATTAATTCCAGGGCCAGCTAACATTTCGTTAACCCCATGAGCTTTCGTAGACCATATAAGTTTTCAATCATTTCATGGACCATATAAACTTTTAAGGTTTCATGACCATACTAAGATACTTAACTAGTTGTTTCTCTTTCTTATACAGATGCAGTTTAGTAAATTCAATAGTTATTACTTATGCAAGTTACACAAACACTTATAAGTTATGACATTATGCTTTAGTTTACGGTATTATTAATTGCTAAATTTGACATTCATTGTGACATGATGTTTTATAATAAAGTAAGTTCTTAATTTCTGATTTCCACATACGTTTGGATCCTGTATTTTGCCGGTTCATTCACTCTCCCCTCTTCAATCCAGGAGGGGGGTGGGCATTGCTCCACAGGCAGCTGCTGTATCATCAATAGCTTTACATAATACTCTCTCATTGTAAACGATTTGTACGGGACGTTTAATTAAAATTGATGAAGTATTTAATGAGAATCAGTTTTTTTCAATATGGAAATCAATCCAGCCATTGTTGACCCATAATTCACTTGACGGTTCTAAGGTTTCAGTCAACAAACGGGTTAGGCATATCTGAAAGATAATGCTGAAATGAAAATGTTTCGCATTCATATACGGAATTAAAAAAAAAGAGATTTGTTCATTAGCTATTTAACTAGTTCATTAACTTAAACGACAGTCAGTGTTGTTTGAATCCATAGATGCGTGTTGTTTGAATCCATAAATGAAGTTGTTTTACTTTAGTCAAGGATATGTACTAAGTAAGATATCCTTCACCACTGCCGATAATTAAATGAAGTTATATAATACAGTTATTGGTGTACAAATACAAACTATAATTGTATTATATAGCGCGATTTGGTTTGTTAAATTACATATGCATGATTTTCGTTTGTTATCTCACATCATAGCGTTGTTTCTCTCCAATAATTCCCTATTCTTGTCAGCATATAAGTGGACATTTAAAGCTAAATAGCATCTGATTAACACATGATCAAAGAACCTAGTTAATTGCATTTACTAATTCTTTGCAATGTAATAGCCCACCAACAAAGAAATAAGGTGGCGCATTAAGTTGACTTTTAAACTCTTTATCTTTACTTAAAATGTGACATGTCTTTCTTTCTTTGATGTGTCGCATGTTAAGGGATACTAAACTATATACTAAACACACTTATCTCTGATTTCTAACAGCTTTGTTTTTCTTGATATCCTTAAACAGTGCGGGTATGAGTCAAGTTGAATTGATTTGTGTTTATATTTAGCTACTTTTTTTTTGGAAAATCGGAAAATATTGGACTGTTTTCATTAATGCATTTGTTGTCATTCTAAATGATAAAGTGTACTTATTGATTACGCTACTTAAGATTAAAAAAATACATTAAACCAAATATAACAAATATCTACAAACGGACGATTTAAGACTGAAATTATTTACACTATTTTCGAACTAAAATTTACGGATCCAACTTTGATTTCTGAAAATAATGTATATGTCAACTTTCCAACTGTTGCAATTATAACTCTTCGTATATTATCGCAAGTTTCCAATCCTGTCGTGATCTGCGAAGTGGTATCACACTGCCATCTTTCATGCTTTGTTAAAAAATCCTGTTAAATATAGACATTGGATGGCCCCCAACTCAGCAGATACCTTTTAGCCTATGTTTGTCTCCTCTGCGATGTGAAAATGAAGTGACAGCTACTGACCCTCCTAATCCTATTCTTAATTGGCCACCACTGGAGAGAGGTCAGCTTACTGTTGACCTGTGATAGTCTGCACTTTTATTGTTTGAACTAAAGTGGGCACACAATCTCAATAATTGCTAGGGCTAGAGCCTCGTCTACTTTGCGCGGGCTACTTTATGTATGTTATTGTCCGGTATTTTGATTATCAAGGTATCTTGTACCTTTGATCATAGCTTCTGTTGATGTCCAAAACCATGAACATTAAAATTGAATAGAGTTGTATTATTTTTTCTTGAATAAATTCGAGACATTTAATTTAACCTCTTTCGTAATACTAATATATTTTTAGTAGGCATCGGGCTCTGGTGTTGTCCATGAAGTAAAATGATTGAGATCTAATGGATTATAAATCAATATTTCATTCAAATGCCTACCTTTAAAATACAAAGTAAAAAGGACACAGACACAGAAAGACGGGTTCTGACAGATGCCATCGTGCTAACCCAATTTTGATTGTATTGCCATAATTGAATTACTGATCTCAATTATCAAGATTAACAAGTTTATATTTTTCTGTTGTTTTCAACAATGTGCACATCATGTACCAAACAGTACCATGTAAGTATATATTCGCGAGATTAACACGTCAATATGCGCGCGCAACAAGTGTTCTCCGTTACCATGTAATAGGCTATCACGTCGATCTGTCTGCCATTCGTCTTTGACCACCACGTGTCCACCACGAGGGTCCCTGTGTCCAACATGTGGCTACTATAGCTATCAACATTTCGACCTTCGAGGAGGATCTAGCAATCAACCTTAGCACAAGATAATTGTGTCTCCAATGTGTCTCATCCACTCAATTTTATGCTGCTGAAATGTTATCCCCCATCACCTTGTCAAAGTAAATCAATTTGCAATCTCTGTCTTCAAACTAACTAGCAATTTTGTCAGGTATTCTGCAATAGTCATAACACAAGAAGAAAGTTCACTAACAGTTTATTGGAAGTGTCAACTTAAACTACTGTTGGTGTTTCATTTAATGTTTTGGTATAGAAGACAAATGTGGCAATTAAGGAATGAGATATCCATCTTGTCTGAATGTGCAACTTTCATGACATGTCTTAATAACTCATGTTGGGCTGACGGGCATTGAAAAGGGTGATGTATTCCTATGGCGCGGCTTGTACAACTTTTGATAGTGCTTTTAAACACATCTTTACTGACAATAATTATATTCGAAAGTTAGATATTACATGTAACAGTAGAAGCATATGATCAAGTATCATGGCATTAAACACGTAAATGCACAACGCAATTGAGCCTCGCACTGGGAAAACCGTGCTTATTGCATGTGCGTTAAGTGTCGCCACAGATTGGCCTGTGCAGTCCGCAAAACATTACTAAAAATGTCAGGTATGTTTCCTCACTAGGATGTTAGTAAACTATTGGGTATCTTCATGACGACACGACGTTCCAATGTTGTGAACGCGACCTCTAAAAAGATTACCCCAATGTTTGCGTCCATTCGCCAGACCTATTCCGATATTTTTCTGACATTTATATGCTCAGTTTTTTTAAGTAAAATTTATTTTGGTGAAATATGCTATTGTTTTTTAAGCATTCACTTAAAATTAATGTTCAAGTTTATCACAAATGTGTATTGAATATTTATAAGTAATATTTGTTTAGATTGACAATTGGCTAAATTTTAAATAATCCACATTTACCATGCCTATATTTTGGTGTGTATCCTGAATCACTGTGAACCAAACAAATATTAACCCTGTATATGACTCAACTCGTTTCGTTTGATCTCTTACTTTAACAGATAGTCATAAACAACAAATATGGTATGACAAATCGCACATATTTTCATGTTATGTTTCATTGTTCCAGAACTATTCCGCATTACATTTCATATATATGAGCTTTTGGTCATCAATCTGCATATAAAATGAGAGCGAGTGACACATTATTGCCCAAATGGTGGTAATGTGACGAATGATCCCATTTTTCTATTTCTTTCATGTTAAATAAACCAACGTGAAAGTATTGAGTTTTTGTTGAAGTGTTCGATTTATTTGGTTTGTACGAGAAACGCATCAGCACTTTACAGAACCGTACAAACACGAGCATTTAAAGTATCATTTGAAGTAAGTTAAATCAAATGCCATCACAAAGTATTAAGCTTTTATCATTAAGTTATTCAATAGTTTTATTTGCTGCTTACAGCTTTACAACTATATAGATTATCTATTATATTTAATTAAATTTCGGCAATCGATCAATATATCTACTTGTATTCACCAAAATCATGTACTGCAACTCATTATAGGATTTCAGCAAAAGAAAAAAACTGGAAAGAAATGTGTATTTATCTTAAACTCTGTCACATGTGCAGACAAATACAAAGAATGGTATACAATTCTGTTTTACGCCAAAACTTTCTGAACCTACCGGTACCGGTCAGTGATGGCGGCCACTGGCCACTTTCTTTGTTGTCCACTAAGTGACCAATCTCGGACACGATTTTCGTTATTGGAGGAGACAATGTTCATGCTGCTCTTCTCTAATTGACCGGACAGATAATAGAGATCAGATACGGGTTCATTTGACATGACTTAACCATTTCGACAATTTAAGCTGCCTTTTATAAGTTAGTTGAGGTTGGTCTTTTTAAGTAGATTAGGACAGGGTACACTATAAGATCAATTGATATCAGTCCCAATATTATCTGCTGTGAAGAGATACGTTTTGGAGGGAATTTACTTATCAATTTAAGAAGCCTTCTATTGAGAAACACGTGATGATACATGTTGAACAATTGAATCAAAGAACATATTGATAGTTAACGAAATATTTTGATTATGGTTTTGCGCTGTAAAGATTGTTATTATAACTCAAGAACCATACTACTAGTAGCAGACGTAATGCGGTATCGTCAAATGTTTTGTTTTTTTAAATCTCTGTCTTCATTCGGTTCTTACTTAACACAATCAATTTATCTAAAAATGAATTACACTTAAACTATTAAATATATAGAGAGATCGGTGTGAGTCATATTTTGTTTTGTATTCAACTATCAAATCTAAGAAACTGTTTTGACTGCAATTGACATATAACTGTCAAGATTTGTAAAATTAAAAGGATTTTGATTGATTTATTACTTCGTTTTTCGGCCATAATAATTACCAATGATTGAGATTCTAAAGGACGTATTGCAGGAGAAATGTGATGTAATGTCAGACAAAGATGAAACAGGTTTGCATGCAAATGGACTTTTGAATTTGTAAAAAGGTTTCTACCTATGTTATGGCAGATTTATAGTATTTTTAGTACTGTGGTCATAAGTGTTATGCGGACTTTGAAAGGTGTTGAAAGCACTGTTAGTACCACAACTATGCAGCAACACGCCCAACGTGGGTGCGTATCTTAATACCTTTTGGTTTTCACCTGTTCAAATTCAAACATAGTTACAGATATTGCGCAAGCTGATTTATAAATATTTGTGAAGATTGTATCGCAAGGTTTCTAAAGCGGTGACGTCAACCTGGATCATTTTTTACGTTTATTGCACTTATGTATTGTCCTGTAGTTTGCAGACCATATCCCTCTCAAATGTTAACACTGATTTGAACAAACTTTCAAATGTTAATGACATAGCCTTTTGAAAATAGCCGTGGCATATGTTAATCAGATTTAAGGCAGTTAAATAACTGATATGAAATGTTTTTAGTTATTTAATTGCTATATGCAGTATTCAAAGTATAAATTTGTCTTTCAAAGGTTTAAACACAACATTGACATAACATTCCTATAACCGAGTTTGTCTTTACTTATATTTAAAACAGTTTAAAAAGTTTCAGTTCGGGTGATTTATTTCCGCTTTCAAAAAACTGCAAAACTTAAATATAAATATAGTGTGTAAGCTTGTATTTATTAATGGTGTAAATAATCATGTTCGTTTCATCTAAGTGTTATCTAGGCTAACCCTGGCATAAATCGTGTATTATAATCTATGCACACATTACAATCTTTCTTTCTTTGTTAAAAATATGTTTCCATGTGCGCATTATAGTTACTTTGTCAGCTGCGCATTCTGTTTTCATTGTATCAATTTTAATACCAGTCAGAACAGAACAGCAACATTCATGTTTGGTTCATGCACAAGCGTCTGTTTTCCAATCTTCAGGTAAGCATGCTGAGAAAAGCAACATTTCAGCAAGCATACGTTCTAGCAGACATTCAAACATCAATAGCTTTTATGTGAATTTTGTGTTCACACTTTATCTGAGAATTAACATTTTGCAATAACTTTTTATTGCTCAACAACTTACGAAAGATATCTAGAATTTTAAATATGTTTATAGACGAGAACTACATGTATATATGCAATAACAACTATAAGGCCTGTTGGAGGATTGCCCCTGTTGATAAGCAAACGTTTATGAGTCTGAGAATATTCCATACATTCCACGTCAATAGAAACAGTTATACAGCGGGCAATTATAATAATTCTGCTACATTTTCTAATAACAACATCTGCATATATTTAATTATATTGTTTTTCTTAAAGAATAATGCATTATCCTTTTAAATCGTATTTAACTTTGCGCCATTATATACCTTGTCGCATTTTATATCTTGTAGTGATTCTTCAGAAGTATGTGTCGAGAACATGCGGTGATCTCCGAAGAAACCCAGTTTTTTTTCTGGGAATGGTTGACCTTGCCAAATGCAGTTATACAGCTGTAGTTCCATTTAGCGTCCGTTCCCGGAGTTCCTATTTGTTATTGGCCTAGACATGTGCAGAGACCAAGCTTGTGATGTACCATCGAAATTATGTGAAAGAATAACCATTAGAAATCTGTTTGGAAAGTTATATAACAGTATTGTAATGACAATAACCATTCCCGCTTGTTCTTTGTAAAAGTACGTGTAAGTTTAATTTTAAACAGATTAACTCTATTGTTGATGCTAGTATAACAATATAAGGTTTGGAAAATGATCACATCTTTTTGTGCAATTATCAAGACTGGATGTCATATAGCAGCTTTACATGCAACATACCTCGAACCGATGTTGAATTACAAATAGTCAGCTACTCCTTTGTATGCTTTCTATACAAGGGTCGCTAAAGCTCTTAATAACGCAGTTTTATGTAATGAAAGTTCACATTTTTGAAGCTTCAAGGCGGAAATAGATGAAAACAGGGACGAAATTAATTTCTCTTCTCAAAATATTGTCATTGATAAATGCGATTTCTATATGAAAAATGGGAGAGGAAACGAATATCATGCTGGTCTCACCCCTCTTCTACACTTGCGAGATGGTTGAGCCAATATGTTCCCAGCATGTGAAATCAATCCAGAATATGCCGTAGAAGTCCCATGGAACGTGATCAGCTTTTTCGATCAATTGCGCCTTCACTCATACATTTTATGCAGTATGATATAATAATGTATGTTTTTGCACGTTATTCGGTTCCTAGGTGCCCGCATTCCTTTTTTCTAATTTACATATTATTCATCTGAGAGTGATTACCAAACGATGATGATTTCTTTGATTGTGTAAATATTTTGTCACGCTTTACTGAGCAACGTAAAACAATGTCGTTTTTCTTGTTCGCCTGTTCACTATAAAATGTCTGGCAATCGGTACACTCTATTGTTGTCAACTGCATATACATGCATTTATATCTCCATTTTGGGGCATGGAAAAAATTGCGATATTTTTTGGACGCTCTAAGTCATAAAATAATGAAATTAATAAATCAATTGCTCAATTTCAGATGAATGAATGAACATTCTCAAGTGTGAGCTCTTACGTTAATACACTGATATCATTTATGTATGAAAAGATATTAGAAACAGTATGCTTAATACAATTAGCTTGGTTTTAATTGTCTAGTTTATATCGAACACGTGCATATACTAGCTATAATTACTAACTCGAAAGTATAAAAATATATTTCTGTTATGAGAAGGCCGAAGCATTCGTTTGCTTTAAAAAAATATATGTTTTAAGATGTAAATATAGGGTAATGCGCGTGATATACTATGTAACAGCAATGTCAGCCCCGTTAATTTGATACATTTCTATTAACCTTGAAGCGTGGCTTATATCAAGAAACATTGATTGACCACAAGAAGCATTATAAATCATTACCAGGCATGTCTATTGTGGAACGTTAATAAACAATAAGTAAATAAAGTAGGATGTGGGGAATGCAAATTGCCATGTTAAACATGGTTGTATTGCAGTTATTGTCAGTTTGAGGAATGAATATGACCTGCTTTGGAGAAATACACGTAAAAACGGAGTCGCACATGTAGTTTGTTCTACAAAGCTTTCCAGTGGATACTTATAATACCAAATTGTTCACTAATGCATTTTATACTTAAATTAAAGAAAACAAGCTGGAGAAAATGAAGAGCAACAACACAAGACTAACACAAAAATGGTCGTGTTAGGTATTAAAGCAAATCTTGTTTTCTTCTGATGACCATCTCATGATAATTTTTTAAACAAGCGCACCAAAACTGCTTAATTCATCTGCATCACTAACAAATCATTATATAGGTCCCGACAAAAAGGTGACATACCCTATTTCTTTATGGAGCACAACTACAGAATTCAGTCTTGCATCTGATACCAAATGACTGCATATTGATTCTCCGCATCATTTTCCCATTACTTTCAACATGTTACACAATGAAAGCGTCAATGTCAGGGTCTCTTGTGTTGAGCAAATGAGGCGGCAACGAAGATTTGGTTTAGACACGATCGTTCGGATTAATTCATTTTTATATTGATAGCCACGTGACGCGTTCCCTTCCGGATGAAGCTTTGTTATTGAGTCTTTTTGTATGAATTTCTTTAATAGTTACCGGTATTCAAGTTAAAGAGCGCAGCAGTAATGGCAAAGTCTGCTAATAAAAACTATAAACAACGTGAAACTCCAGTTGCATCAGCAGCAGATCATTTTAATCATCACTGAAAGGTCCGTTATAAGAAGGCTAGTGACCGATTTTCCTTCATTTAGACAAAGGACAAAAGACAGGTAAAAAACAAACACCAATGTATAAAACTGGATTTACCGCCTTGGCACGGTCAATCCAAAGCATAGCATAGGGGAGTAACACCGGTTTAAGGCTGCCCAAACCGCACACTTAGCCCAGATTCGACCCATATACAATGATATATGTTCTAAATGACAAAGGAGTGGTTTCTTTATCAGGCTTCAAATAAATTTTAAATATAGTTAAAATACGTTATCGTTGCGTGCGCATAAAATGTTTGAAAATATAATATGACTAACATCTGCTACACCACTGGCATAAGTGAATCTTTGTTTTAAGCAATCATCTTTTTATAAAATCGGATCAGCCTAAAATTAATTCTAATTTGTTTTTCAACAGTTGAATAATTAATCGATCTAGTTTAAGCGACATACTAAACATAACTACATGGCCTTTACTTAAATTGATATTGCTTGATTTCATAACATAAGGTTTCGATCTGACCTACGCCACGTGTTGCATCCGAGATGACAGAGTGATCAAGACAAGACAACACAATCCCTTGTTCCCTTGTCTTGATGTGGTCCAATGTTATATATTGAATTCAATAGCCCATGTTCAGTCATATGTAGCAAAACAAAATGTATTTGTAATTATAAATCAGTACATAAAGCTTGAATGATTTTGCATTAATTATAATAAATAAACCTTGAAAAACTTTGCTTTTTATGTTATTGTACTCTGCATATACATGTAGTTTAATACTTCCATGCAAAGATAATTCAATTTCTAGTAACTCAACAAAGTCTGCACGTTAAAGGAGCTCTGCCAAAAATCACAATGAATTGCTTTTACAATTGTAAAATGGTCTATCAAATGTTTCTATAAAGGCCATAAAATACAATTATCGTGAGAACACTTTAATTGCAGTTTTCTTAATTGTTAATATTACATATTCGGTAAAATAAATCTAATTGAACCTCGTTTGAAACATATTTCCACGCTGCAATGCCAATCTAATTGCAAGCACATTATCTACTAAAAGATGAGAAAGCCTAACCAAACTCGATGTATGAACCATAATCAATCACAGTGAAACTGTATTTTGATTAAGCTTAAAATTCCAGCTGAACAAAATAAGATGGCAAACACAAAATTCAGCCACGTATGATAAAAAAAATTTAAAAAAAAAGAAAAAGGTTATTGTTAACTTCATGGGTCTATAAACATAACAGAGGCACATGCATGTCATCTAGTGACAATGTAGATGTTCAAAAGGTGCAATTCTGGCACAATATTTGTTCACGGAGGAAACAATGATGAGGATGCTGTTGGCGGTACTAATTCCACAAACGTAGTGAACATTAAGTTTTGTTTCTAGAAACAAATTCAAATTATCATGGGGCATGAACGTGCCTATAGTTGCTCGTATTTCAGTTTTTTAAAAGAATGTAACTGCATATACTGCATTATTTATAAATGAACCCTTAACAGATTTCGCTTCCGAAAAAAGTTGCATAACACATCAATTTTACAATTCATAATCTTTTCAGAATCGTATTCTGCATGACATTGTTTGCATTTGAATTTTCCCTTTGATGATGTATTAAAACATGGAGCCGAGTATGCGTTCTTCGTTGAGCATCCTATAATCCCAATATTAACAATATCAGTGTGATTGTGTCCATGAAAAATTGAATGAACTCAGTTCCCATTATGCGCAGTTTTATGATTCATATCCGAATCCAATATCTGATAGGAGGGATTCAAAGATCAACTGCAGGAAAATTGTATCATTTCCAGATTGGATCGCCAGACTTCTCTCTCATGGTCATTCAAAAACTGTACGGTGCAATCATTTCCAACACCAGAATGGTACTTCTATATAAGAGACGCCACCACATAGGAGCTTGTATGTTTACAGTAGCTTCCGTATTTGTCGTAGTATAAGCTTACGATTCCTTATGTCTATGTCTGTTAAATGGACTTGAAAAATGACAATTAAAAAAACTTAGATTAAAAACAATGTGAACATGATATGCAAACAAGCAAAATAGCACACGTGTGATTTAAAAAAAAATATCGCTTCGTGTATTGATAATCATCAATCAAAAGCGTTAACAATTATAAAGCGTTTAAAACCCTTTCATACATACGTAAACTACCTGACGGTGTTAATATCAGACGTCTGGGTGGTCCATTGGTAGCATAACATATTTAAATCATAACGGTTCCATGATCGAATCCATGAGAACGCAAACTGTTTTATTAAACTGTTTCCTTCCTTCAATGTTTTTTTAAAAAATTCTGTTCCATATATTGTATGACAAATTTCAAAATTACAATCACGTTATTTTTTAAATGCAACTATCATTCATGGAAAAAATAGGCTGCCGGTAAGATGGGTTTTCATACATTGAGGAGATCCGGAGAACACCTATTACGATGCCTTTTTGGTAAGCCTTTTTGAAATGTTATATGGCCATTTCCTGTGCGTGTAGTTTTGAATAGGTCTATGCGGATGTTCCTGTACCTTGAATATTTCAATATCCATTTATTGCACGTTACATTGGAAAGTTCTATGTCCATTTCCAATTTTTACTTTTTATTGAAGCGTTCTTGATACAGTTATTCTTGTAATTATCGCTGTATGTCTTCTCAAACCTACCTATTTCATGTTTGTTATTTTCAGTCAAGCTCTTGTCACCATTTAGGCCACGATATCCCACTATTTATCGTGAATATGTTAATCGTGACGAGTCGGAGTGAACAATGGTATACCTATGCAAGGGTTTGAACATACACGATGCATCGGTAGGGTCCAAGAAAGATGTTTGAGGTCTATGTAGTAAAGATGGCGGAGTTTTGTTGTATGTTTTTCGAACAAGCGGTACATTTACGCTAGCTGAGTACTTCATTGCAGAATATATGAACTTTGACCAAGACTATTCTATTGCCACACTATTCTGGTGCATGTAGGCACTTTCTGATGACATAAAAAAAACGCACTAATAGAACAGTAATGGAAGGGACGAAATGCCCGTGTGAGATTGATTAACTACTCAACAAAGAAAAAAATTCAAATCGCGAACATGGAAAGAATTATGTGCCTTTTTATGTGTTTTGTTCTTTGCGAACACAAACCTTTTTTCCATAACAGATATAAAGACTATTCACACAAATATGTAAGTTTAAGTAAATTTAATGTCTGTCTTGGATTCAAATCAACTTGAATGCACACGAAAGTAAATAAAATTATGGTTTCACACATTCGTTATTTTTTTCCAATTCAAATGTTTATTTCAACGGTACTCTGGAGATACAAACCCTTTTTACATAATATACATTTTAGAAGGTGAAATCAAATAACAAGCTTATATGTTTGATGAAACAATGTTATAGAATGTGTTGTAGCACTAGTAGTAGAAAGCTTACACGGTAATTCAGATGCAGTTGCAATNTTTTTTTTTTTTATTAAGATAATACGGTAAGAAAAGAAATATTTGCAGTTTCGCTTACATGTTCGATACTTTAAATTGTTTTTCTTTGTCTTAACATTGAGTCATTTGAAAAATTTAAACTATCAAACTATTAACGTGTAAACGGCGTATATCAATCAAGCGTTTTAAGTACATGATCATAGTTGTACGTTGACACATTTTAACCAAATATAGCTATGATGACACGAGTTTTTATGAATATGTTTTGATTAAATACAGGGCTGTCGACCAACACACTTGACCAGATGCAAACCAACATTCCCTTCGATTATATTTATATCTGGCCGTTTTTCTCTTAAAAACAATATAACAACCCACCATAACGAAAATGAACCGCTTTTTCAATACATGTCAGCAACAATTGCCCCATCTTTACTAAATAGACATCTGCATCTCGCTAAAAACTTACTGATGCATCGTTCACGTTTAACGTCTTGTGTAGTTGACTTAGGACGTGATACGATTATCAGCGGCACCGGTAGGTTTTCTCGAGGATTCACGATGATTTCGATAAGCCAGGAGAAGGACGTATATCGACTTCTGACAACGAACGCAATAATATGTGATTATTAAAATTGTTTTTTTTTAGAACATTTTATGTGTATTTTGCCTTGCTTAGTACCCTTGTGTTGTGAGTTTTTTTTTAAGACGAGGCAAATATGTTATGGCCTAATTTTCATGTGATTACAGCGTTAATCAGGATCATGGTCTGAATAAAAACAGTTATTGATGGTTCAGTGTACGTGTGATTGTGTATTGTAATAGATTATATATTGCAACTCAACTTCTAGGTTCGAAAACATTATTGATTTAGTTGCAAAACTTCTCATTCAAAGCAAGCTACTGATGCTAGCAGAATAGGTCTTTTTTATTATAGTGTCACCCCTATTGATAGGGCCAGCCAATTTGACTTATGAGACACTTTTTGCGAGTATACCATGTACCTTCCAACTCCTATTACTATGCCAGGCGCCAGGCGGATAGAAGTCGGTGACCATTCATGTTTAACGCTCGCGGCTCACGAGCCGGCCTAATCGGAACAAGTCCCATGACAAACATCCATCCTTAGACAAACGCTCCCCATGGGGCTCGAACCTACGACCTCCCGATCCCGAGGCGGNTCATAGTTGTACGTTGACATATTTTTTCCAAATATAGCTATGATGACACGAGTTTTTATGAATATGTTATGATTAAATACAGGGCTGTCGACCAACACACTTGACCAGATGCAGACCAACATTCCCTTCGATTATATTTATATCTGGCCGTTTTTATCTTAAAAACAATAAAACAACCCACCATAACGAAAATGAACCGCTTTTTCAATAAATGTCAGCAACAATTCCCCCATCTTTACTAAATAGACATCTGCATCTCGCTAAAAACTTACTGATGCATCGTTCACGTTTAACTCCTTGTGTAGTTGACTTAGGACGTGATACGATTATCAGCGACACCGGTAGGTTTTCTCGAGGATTCACGATGATTTCGATAAGCCAGAGGAAGGACGTACAGCGACCTCTGACAACGAACGCAAATAATATGTGACATATTTAAAATTGTTTTTTTTACAACATTTAATGTGTATTTTGCCTTGCTTAGTACCATTGTGTTGTGAGTTTTTTTTTAAGACGAGGCCAATATGTTATGGCCTTATTTTCATGTGATTACAGCGTTAATCAGGATCATAGTCTGAATAAAAACAGTTATTGATGGTTCAGTGTACGTGTGATTGTGTATTGTAATAGATTATATATGGCAAATCAACTTCTAGGTTCGAAAACATAATTGATTTAGTTGCAAAACTTCTCATTCAAAGCAAGCTACTGATGCTAGCAGAATTGGTCTTTTTTTATTATAGTGTCACCCCTATTGAAAGGGCCAGCCAATTTGACTTATGAGACACTTTTTGCGAGTATACCATGTACCTTCCAACTCCTATTACTATGCCAGGCGCCAGGCGGATAGAAGTCGGTGACCATTCATGTTTAACGCTCGCGGCTCACGAGCCGGCCTAATCTGAACAAGTCCCATGACAAACATCCATCCTTAGACAAACGCTCCCCATGGGGCTCGAACCTACGACCTCCCGATCCCGAGGCGGACGCCTTATCCACTAGGCCACGGCGATCTGGATCTTCCTGAAAAATAAAGAATATGTAGTTTTATTTTAAAATATATGTTCACGATTGATTAATTAGTTTGATCTAAATGGTATAATTTGTCTGATATTTACATACCTAAATATCATATGTTTTGACTACATTCACCAATAATATGAACAATGGACAATCTAGACATATTAACAATATAAAGTTGGCATTGTACAGATGTTACTTTTAGACAACCTAGTTTCAACCTAAAGTAAATGCCAGAATTATGTTTGCCTCAAACTAAACCATTGTGTAAAAGTGAGGATAAACAGCATATCGATAGGCATTCATTGGTCAACAACTGCCCCAAAACTATTGAAATTAAAAAAGCTGTTATGAGATCGACATGCCATTAACGAATATTCACACAGATAAACATTTACCACGCTTTTTTTAGATTTTCGCAGCACAAAGCATGAAACGTTAAGGTACCATCCATGTTAACCTTTAACAAAAAAGTATGTTTTAAATTTGTATGAAAGAAAATCTGTTATCAGTTATTTGATTGTTCTATGCAATATTTAATGCAAACATGTGTCTTGTTTTTCAAAGGTCTATACACAATATTGTCATTACATTCGTATAATTTGTTTTTAACCGATTGAGTTTGTCATCACTTTAATTTCAAACATTTAAAAAAGTTAAAGTACGGATGATTTCCACTTTCAACCAACAGCAAAACCTTAATATAATGAGCATCACAGTTGAGGTTCTACACACGCTTGTATCTATTAGTAGTTTAACGTTAAACGTTCATTATTAACTATGTTATAACTTTCTTTGTTTAAAAAACGTTCAAGGCGCACGTTAAAATCACGTTGTCAGCTGCGTATTCGGTTTTCATTGTATCAATTTAAATACCAGTCAGAACAAAACAGCAACATTCATGTTTGGTTCATGCACAAGCGTCTGTTTTTCAATCTTCAGGTAAGCATGCTGTGAAAAGCAACTTTTCAGCAAGCATACTTTCTAGCAGACATTTAAACATCAGTAGCTTTTATGTGAATTTTATGTTCACTTTTCATCTGAGAATTAACATTTTGCAATAAAGTTTTATTGCTCAACAACTTACGAAAGGTACCTAGAATTTTAAATATGTTTATGGGCGAGAACTATATGTGCAATAACAACTGTAAGGCCTGCTTGAGGATTGCCTCAATTGATGAGCAAACGTTTATGGGTCTGGGAATACGCCATACATTCCACTTACATAGATACAGTTATACAACAGGCAATTATAATAATTCTGCTTCACTTTCTAATTTCAACATCTGCATATATTTAAGTGTATTGTTTCTGAAAATAATAACCCACTATCCTTTTGAATCGTATTTAACTTTGCGGAATTATATACCTTGTCGCGAAACCTTTACTCATATGTGAGCTCACTTAAACATGTGTGTGGAACCATATGTGATCTTATAAAAATCTCTAAAAGGAATCATCTGTTGTTTTACTGATGTGTTTATGAGGAAGCAGTTTTAATCCTACATACATCAGAATGTGGAATCAGCTGTGATTGTACCGATATCTGTGAGAGAAACCAGTGGTGATCCTACATCTCTACAAGAAGTCAACGGTGGTCTTACAGAGTTCTCTGTGGAGACCAGAGTGAGTCTACTTCTCTTTAAAGAGTCAACGGTGGTCTTACAGAGGTCTGTGTGGAGACCAGAGTGAGTCTACTTCTCTTTAAAGAGTCATCTGTAGTCTTACAGAGGTCTGTGTGGAGACCAGAGTGAGTCTACTTCTCTTTGAAGAGTCATCTGTAGTCTTACAGAGATCTGTGTGGAGACCAGAGTGAGTCAACGTCTCTTTAAAGAGTCATCTGTAGTCTTACAGAGGTCTGTGTGGAGACCAGAGTGAGTCTACTTTTCTTTATAGAGTCATCTGTAGTCTTAAAGAGGTCTGTGTGGAGATCAGAGTAAGTCTACTTCTCTTTAAAGAGTCATTTGTAGTCTTACAAAGGTCTGCGTGGAGACCAGAGTGAGTCCACTTCTCTTTAAAGAGTCATCTGTAGTCTTACAGAGGTCTGTGTGGAGACCAGAGTGAGTCTACTTCTCTTCAAAGAGTCATCTGTAGTCTAATAAAGGTCTGTGTGGAGACCAGAGTGAGTCTACTTCTCTTTAAAGAGTCATCTGTAGTCTTACAGAGGTCTGTGTGGAGACCAGAGTGAGTCTACTTCTCTTAAAAGAGTCATCTGTAGTCTTACAAAGGTCTGTGTGGAGACCATAGTGAGTCTACTTCTCTTTAAAGAGCCATTTGTAGTCTTACAAAGGTCGTGTGGAGACCAGAGTGAGTCTACTTCTCTTTAAAGAATAATCTGTAGTCTTACAAAGGTCTGTGTGGAGACCAGAGTGAGTCTACTTCTCTTTAAAGAATCATTAGTAGTCTTACAGTGGTCTGTGTGGAGACCAGAGTAATCTTATAGAATATCCGGATAGAATCAGCCGTGGTCTTACAGATGTCTGTGTGGGGATTAGAATTGATTTTAATAGAATATATATGCAATGAAATGTTGTCCTATATAAGTCTATATTAGGACCAGAAGTGAACCTAAATAAATCTATTCAGGGAATCAGCTCTGGTCTTAAAGAGGTCTTTGATGGGACCAGAAAGGATCCTACACAAATCTCTAAAAGGAATCAGCTGTGCTCTTAAAGAGATATGTGCAGAATCCAGCTATGATGTTACCGAGAGTTGTGCAAGGAACCAGCAGTGACACTACATACATTTCTATGAGTAATCAGATGCGATTTAAATGAGGACCGCGTTGGGAACCAGCATTGATAATAAATAGATCTCTATAGGCAATCAGCTGTGGTCTTACCTAAGGCTGGGTTTCAATCATTAGTGATTCTACAGAAGTATGCGTCACGAACATGCGGTGATCTCCAAAGGGAATCGACAGTGGTCTTTCCGGAATAAATATGTCACCCAATTTTGTTTCAAGGAATGAATGAAATCGTCCATTTTTTCACTTATTAAGCTGGAGTTCCATTTAGCGTCCGTTCCCCGGAGTTCCTATTTTTATCGTTCTCGACATGTGCAGAGACCCAGCGTGTGATGAACCATCAATATATTGTGCAGGAATACACTTTTTTTCTACCATAAGAAATCTGTTTAGAAAGTTATCTAACTGTATCTTAATAAGGTTATAATAATCATTGTTATTGCTTCTTTTTAAATTTACATGTACTTCACATATTGAACAGATTTACCTTATTGTTGATGCTGGTATAAAAATTGGAGGTTTGGAAAATTAATAACTTTTTGGGCAAATATCAAAACTGGATGTCATATAGCAGCTGAACGAACCGATGTTGAATTACAATTATTTGACTAGAGCTATTTCTTTGTTAACGTTCTAATAAAACGGTTCATACAAGGGTCGCTAGAGCTCTTTATAAAGCAGTTCTATAAAATAACCATTAACATTATTAATCAAGACGGAAAATAACAGACGAAATGAATATCTCTTCTCAAAGTATTGTTATTGATAAATGCAATTTCTATATGAAAAATGGGAGAGGAAGTAATAACATGCTGGCCTCACCCCTTTTCTCCAAGTGCGAGATAGTTGAGCCATTATGTTCCCAGCATGTGAAATCAATCCAGAATGTTCCGTAGAAGTGCCATGGAAGGTAATCAGCTTTGTCGAACAATTGCGCCTTCAATCATAAACTTCATGCAGTATGCTATAATTAATGTATGTTTTTACAAGTTTTCGGTTTCTTAGTGCCAGCAATCGTGTTGCTAATGTACATATTATTCATCTGAAAGAGTGATTACCGATTAAGATGAGTACTTTGATTGTGTGAATATTGTGTCACGCTTGACTGAGCAACGTAAAGCAATGTCTTTTACCTGTTTACTCTACAATGTCTGGATATCGGTAGACTTATTTGTAATTTTAACACTATGTGTGTCAAGCGCATAAATCTATGCTTCTATATCTCTTTTCTGGGGTAAGACAAAAGTTGGGATAATTTTTTGGGCGGCATACGTATATCTGAAATAAATAAATAAAGTACTCAATTACAGATGAATACATGACTATTCTCAAGTGTGAGCTCTAACGATAATGCTCGGATATGATGGCATCTGAAGAGTTATTAGAAACAGTATGCTTACTTCCATTAACTTGGTTTTAATTGTCAGAGTTTATATCGTACATGTGCATATACTACCAATAATAGTTCGAAAGTATGAAACTAGTTCTCTTTTATGAGTAGACCTAACCATTTGTTTGCTTTCTAGATACATATATGTTTCAAGATCTAAATTTAGCGTAATTCGCGTGATATAATTTGTGACAGCAATGCTAAATGAATGTATATCATTACTATATGTATGCATATATGTATGTATCCCGTTAATTTGATACATGTTATATTAACCTTGTAGCGCAGCTTATATCAAGAAAAATGGATGGACCACAAGAACCATTAGAAACCATTGAAAAATTCCCTTAACATGTTGCTTCAATCACATAGCACATTATCTTTCATTTTGTGAATGTTTCAACATGTGATTGCACAAACGCACCAACGCAAGCCTCAATGTTCCTCAGATTGTTGCACGGCAGTCGTGATGTATGTGTGCTTTTAACAAATTTCAAATTTATCAATATACTTGTAAAACCAGGATTGAAAATACTAATAAAAATTCAAAAACATGGATATGGACCTTCTCAAAATGTCAAAACTCCATTTGCATGCAATTGAGACTGTCGCTTTCTGCATCTCTTTTTTCGTGAAATGAACCTTTAGGCATTTTCTGCGCTAATTAAATCGGCATAAAAACAGAATTTAAATCCATAAAAGTTATGTGAGAGTTTCAAATCTTGACAGTAATATGCCCGTCACTGCCAGCACAGTTGTTTTTACTATTTTTTGTTGAAAGCCTAACACAATATAAACAACACCGATCTCTATATTTGTTTCTGTTGACATATACAAAAACATATCATTTTCAAGATTAAAATCATACCACAAAGAGACTTATTAAATTATAAGAAACGTTTTACGCATACATACTACGTCTGTAAGAATTAAAAGGCCTGTAATCAATATCCTTTCCAGCAAAAACAAACCGTATTGATTGATATCTGTACTGAACTCTGTTTCATCTTAAGCATGAATCAAAAGTTATATGTGTCTCAATGAAATTTTGTGTAAATGGTAACGTCAATTGTCTTCAATTAATCTATACACAGCAGATGTTAAATAAAAATAGAAAATATAGCAATATTGCAATAATCATACATATGTTAAGTATCCTGGCCCGTATCTACTTAAACCGATAAACCCCAAATAACACAAAACTCGGCTTAAATTGTATAAATTGTTAAGACTTCCAAATTAACTCGCTGCATATTATTATTATCTGTTCGGTCAACTAGATAAACTAAGAAGTGCAGTTAGCATTCTACCTCCTCAGATCAGAAGATCACACCCGAGGTTGGTCACTTATTGGTTAACAATGAGAGTGACAAGTGGCTGCCATTACTGACCGGTGCCGAGAAATTCAGACTGTGACTCAGCTTTCACGCGTTCATAGTTTTGTGGATACCTTAACATGCATGACACGTAGTCGTATTAAGTAGACATTTCAGACATGTCGCCCGAAACAATACTGTTGCTCAAAATGGTCAGAAAACGACTCATTTTGTTCATTTTTAAACAATGGAACACACGAACCATACAGTCCGAGATGGCCACTAAAAGCACGTCTTTTGCTACCCACGTATTGTGTGTGATAACTTTTAAATAAAAACAAGTAGCATTTCAGAAAGGACGGTTTTGATTTTTAAAATAAAAAAATAAATGTTGAATGTCCTTTGTACGTACTTAAAGATTGCATACAATGTAATTACAAAATAATTGCATAAAGTATTGTACAATATTTAACATTTTTGCACTTCTTCTAAGGTTACAGAAAAAAGTATTGCACATTATTGAACATGTTTGCACTTCTTCTAAGGTTACAGAAGTATAATAACTTTGCGCTTTAATAGTCAAGAGCAACGCGGTTGCGCAACGGAAGCCGATGATAACTATGATATGACTTGTATAAAACATTTCACATCGCATAACCGATCGTTTATAGCACTTACTTTAAGAAAAATGTAAACTCAACGCCTAGATAAATGTTTGGGACAATGTAAACCTATTATGCCCAAATACGCACCGACATTTTTAGTTGAATACAATATAACACACACCCATGAATCTTTTGTAGACTCAGGTTCTATGGTGGTTGTATTTTGCGTATCTATATTCATCATCAGCATGGAGTCCCTCCGTCGTAAATGTTTCGCCCCTGAACCATGGACATCTCGGGAGGGTGGGGCCACCGTAGCTTCGGAATAAATGTCGATAGCTCTACTTCTTTCAAGTTGCATCCTCTCGCCTCAGCCACAACCAGCTGGACGACCGCTCTGCAGCTTTGCTTAGTTTCCGGACAGTCCGCCGGCAATCCCTGACAGTAGACCCGACTGCTGGCATTAGTTGGCACACGGATTGTGCACATAACCATCTAGCTACTTCTTCTATGGGGAACAACTAAGTACGCCAGCCTCTTTGGTTGCAAGCTTCTAGCAGCTCTGTATACTTAAACGTTTTCCTCTCGTAGGCCTCCTCGCATCTGGTTTACCAAGGTACGGTTAACTCGATCACGATTAGTCGTTTCCCCGCCTCTGACCACAGAACGATGTCGGGCCTGAGGTTTGTCTGCACGATACTTGGGAAAACCAGCTTCTTGTCAAGGTCAACCTTCATGCTCCATCTGGTTGCGCCGTTGATGATTGGGGTTTTCTGGTTCAGCTGTCTCTGCGCAGTTTCACCCGGCTTCACGAAATTGATTATCTGTTGTCGCGGAGAACTCCTGCGTTCCTTTTCCCTTCCTTGATCCAGCCAGTCAGCCACCTCTCTGAGGACGTTGTCGTGACTCCATCTTTATCTTCCTTGTGACAGAGCTGTAGGACAGCAAGAAAGAACATGTTCGAGAGTGCCGAGACGATCACACAGTTTAAATTTAGGATCTTGTATGAGTCCCGAGATCATATTCGAGGACAACATATAAACGAACTCCCGATTAATCTGGTTTATAACTTACAATATTTAATAGAGAAAAAAGTATTCAAATTAAGTAAAAAAAGCATATCAAATAGAATATAGCTTAGCAAGTTGGATGTACTGGAGGAGAGTATATATTTAAATAGTTTCTCGCAGTATGTCACTATAAGTATAAAGCCGAGTCGATGTATTTGGGACAATTTGTGATCTTGCCATTTTATACCATAGAGTCCAAGAAAACATCCCAACATCGTAAAAGGCCAAGTTCAAGTAAGATATTTTATTTATTCAATGAAGTAAACTGTAGTTATTTACAAACTATCCGAGATGCATCATTTTTTAACGTAACAAATATTGTGATCCTCGACTCAGGCTATAGATAACACTGCATTCAACTTTTTGCATGACATCTTGCTTTACGCTTGCTATAAATTCGAGATTACGAGTGAGTTAATCAGAATTATGGTAAACAGACCATAAAACATATTAAGCCTAAATCAATATATCTGGAATATTTCATTTTTTCCGTCCATTTTCATAACAGCCAAACTGCATTAGCTGGCAACATTGAGCATCAAGAATAATGACTTCTGTATAAAATATGTAAGTATTTTGGTATGGCGGCACAGATGGGACATGTGTATGTTTTACTTTGTTGTTGCCACGACTAATTGTATTATTGAGACTGTTTAAACATTCAGACTATAGAACTAATATGACAAAAGAAACTGTCTCTTAGACGCATGTGGAATAAATTACAGTGAACGTTTATTTTCTTAACTATTGCATGTTTTCTTTACATATTTAATTACTTTTGAAATAGAAATATGATGAATTAAAAATGTGTGTAAAACTTGACTATATAACAAATGAAAATTATATGTGGACGGTATTTAAGGTTGTTTTATTGAACAGTTAATTTCGTTTAAACTGACGTATTTTAGTCCTTAAAAGCTTATTTTGCCAGAGTACACAGTAATGAAACTATCAAATTGTTTTGCAATGTTGAAAACGCGCGATGAAATCATGCATTTTTTCGACCTAGGCAAACTCGTGTGTTCAAACTCGTACCGGTGCATCATTTTGCTACAAGCTACGTAATCTATGCGTATGATTCGTGTTTACGTAATTCCTGAGGTGAAGTATACTGGAAGCAAGACATATCTTTAAAATGATATTCGATGTATATCTAGATTCTGAAAATAAACGTTAAAAAGTCATGTTTCTAAATAATTAAATTGAAATAAAAGGTTTAGTTGGTATTTGCAGAATATAAGACATAAAGGAAATATCAATTGCATATACTTATGTACACGTATACTCAAACTGAACACTTGTGTTCGTAGATATACAGGATATTACATAAGATCATATTGTATGTGTCCTCATATGATATATTATATATTCAATATTTATATGTTCGTCATGATTGAAAAATATGTGAGTATTTCAGTTTTATATCACACATTTATGTATGTATTTTCGATTTTTATGAAAAATCTAACCACGGTACTTCTCAGTAAAACACAGACTGTATTATTAATAGCAAACGGGCAAATACCGGTAACCTTTTCTGGCTTTCACAGACGAATTCCTGACACGCTGACCTTGAACTTAGCTTGTGTTTAAATATGTGCACAATATTTGTGCAAGACATGTTTCTTTATAAATATAAAATAACAAATAATAGCAAAAAAATACATTATAACATTTATGAGTGCGCATAATGCAAATGGAAATTACTCATGCTAATATAAAGGATCAGCTCAAATGGAGAGTTGTGTGTGGAACTGTTTGACCCGATGATTATTTATGTATGAGATACAATTCCTACACTTTTCAATTTGAGATAACAGTATAAGTAGTTTATTCATTAGGGTATACTGGCGGAAAATATCTCCGAAATTAATGGCTGTTGATAATGGACATTAAGGTCAAAACATAGGTTTAACACCTACGCCGACAAATATGCACATATTGATACATTCTATTTTAGCATCACGATGCCAAACATACCATTGCATATTCGTGAACTGTATGAGACGCAGTTGTCAGTATAAAAAATTCGACGCAAATCAAGCTCCATAGTATGTTCTATACAAACTATTTTTGTGTTTAAGCTATTCGTGCAAGCACACAGTGAAAACACTCAAACAAAGATACAAACCCACTTTCTAACATACTTTCTATTATATGTTTATCATCAATAGCTTTTATGTGAAATATATTTCCAATTTATAAAGATAATCAAGATTGTGCATTATACCTTAATTACCAAATGTCAAACGGAAAATCATCAGAATTTAAATGTGAATAGACAAGGATTATTGGCAATACTAACTGCTTAGCCTTCGGGAGGAAAAACGCCATTAAATAAGCAAGACATAATTGGTCTAGAATACTCCATATAGTTTGCGATAGTCATATCGTACTGTCGCCATCGTATCATCGCATTGTCGCCATCGTACTATCGCGTTATCGTACTGTCGTGATCGTATTATCGCATTGTCGCCATCGTAATATCGCACTGTCGCCATCCTATTGTCGCACTGTCGCATTATCGTCATCGTACTGTCGCATTGTCGTCTATCGCCTTCCGGTACACATGCGCACATCATATTTTAAGTTGTTCGCTTGCGAACGACTAAGGTTACTACCACGAATTTCGACCTAGAGTGTCTTAACTATTAGAAACCTATGAACCTGTAAGCATACGCCCAAAAAAGAGTTTCAGTTCTTGAACTATATTCATTTACAAATTGACACATAATATCACATAATATGAATATCTTTAATTGGAATAGTTTTGAACGGATCGTATATAGTAAAATTAAAAAACAACAACACATTTGTTAATTATACATGTCGCGGAAGAGTTTGTTTATATTATGAATGGTTAAAATAGTCCACTATGTGCTACGTCAATCACGTAGTATTTTTGCGCACAGGTCATTAATAATCTGAGGCTATTAATAAAAGGGAACATGAAACTTCACCAATGGGATGTCAAGATTGCAATACACTATCATGGGTAACCTCGTTGATAGTGCACAGGCGGAGTGAAATCTGATCTGGCTGGGAAATGTTCATAGGTTCTCAATAGGTAGCGGCTATTTCTATTGTATCTGGCACAGGAGGTGCTTGAATTATGTAAGAGTTATCTTAGTCTGGGGAGTGGTTTAGAGCTTTTTTCGTTGTTGCCCACTTGTTTAGCTTTCTTGGTTTGAATATCCAGTATTTAGGTTAAAAGCATTGAATAAGAACTAGTACAGTGGTAGGTAGAATTGAAATACTGTGAAACAATTACTATTTGTCAAATATTAATTTTCGTTCCCAACTAATAATAATGTCCAATGTTTAAACAAAATTAAGATTGAATTACCGTAGGCATGAAATACATTAATACCCAACGTAATACACGCATACATATTTCGTCTGTTTCGAAATCAAGATAAATGTGGTTATGACACAAAGGGAAGTACTATAGTACTGTGTACTGAACTGACACGTGACATTTCCTGTAAAACGCTTATGCAGTAAAGTTAAATCGATTGGCAATTTCTTCAAACATTTGCTTACATAGTACGTTCGTAAAACAATATTGGTGACGGGGGGAGGGGGGGGGGGGGAGGAGTTA
>VMBQ01000166.1:259043-279027 GCA_007657795.1 Dreissena rostriformis
TGTCCAGAACATATTTTGTTGATTTTCTGTGCTTTTTTTGGCTTAAATTCTTTAAAATAGTAATAAATATGAAAAAAGAACATTTTTTGTTCCCATGGCAACCATGAGTATTTACGGATTAATATTAGTACAATTAATTCCGTACTTTGAAATTAATTATGTTCATCCAGATACGCGATCAATGGAGATATTATCAACACAAACTGATCAGCATAACATGTACTGATACTGGTTGAATAAGGACGTCATTTCATCCAAAACGGGCATTCAGCATTTATGACATGACACACAAAAAGTGACAGACCCAGATGGGTCAAAATCTCGTTCCCAGCCACATATCTTCACCGCCTATGTAGACGAACCTCTACCAGATCTGTAGAGCATAGGCGCTCGATGGCAATGACTCAATGATCGACTATCCATTGTGACTTTTTGAAAAATGCAGCTGCAGCCTTGATTTTTATAAACCTGTTTTTAATAATGCATACACATACTAAATCAATAAAAAACTTCCGACAAAACGTCTTCTTAAAAAAAGATAGTTGGACTATGTATAAAGATATTGACATCTATATACATAGTCGAACTATCTTTTTTTAAAGAACTAAACTTCTTCCAAAGCACACTAAATCTAGCCCCAGGCCTTCAGCGCCTACGGCGCTTTGATTTCATCTCTGTCTTGATTCTTTTCATACTTAACAAAATCAATTTATCTTATTCATTTTATTAATAAACATAAATTATACTTAAACTATCAAAAATATAGAGAGATCGGTGTAAGTCATCATTTGTTTTGTATTCAAAAATCAAATTTAGGAAACTGTTTTGACTGCACTCGACATATAACTGTCAAGATTTGTAAAATTAAAAGGATTTTGATGGAGTTTTTGGCCATTATAATTACAGCACAAAATTATTGAGATTCTTAAGGACGTGTTTCATGCGAAATGTGATGTAATGCCAGAAAAAAGATGAAACAGGTTTGCATGCAAATTGACTTAAAAATTGATTTAAAAAAAGGTTTTTATCTATGTTATGGCAGATTTCTAGTATTTTCAGTGCTGTGGTCATAAGTGTTATGCGGACTTTGAAAGGTGTTCAAATCACTCTTAAAATCACAATGATGCAGCAACACGCCTAACGCGGTGCGTATCTTAATGTCTTTTGGTTTTCACATGTTCAAATCCAAACGTACTAACAGATATTGCGCAAGCTGATTAATAAATATATGTGAAGATAATTTCTCAAGGTTTCTAAAGTGGTGACGTCACTTTTAATCATGTTTACGTTTAATGTACTGTATGTATGTATTGTCCTGTAGTGTGCAGACCATATCCCACTCAAATGTTTACAACAAACTTTCAAATGTTAATGACAGAAAATAGAACAACAATAATACACATACTATCAATGACTGCAAAGTGATACATAAACTTCGTTAAAGGGAAGTACAGAAAATTAGTAATTTCAATTAGTGGTATTTTTAATAGTATTTCGTACAGTTGGGGCTTCCTTTACATATTTAAAATACATTAAATATTTCAATTTTACATGTTGATATTAATAAATTATAGAACATAACAACAGATGGGTTTATGTAATAAAAACGTTTAAGGTATTTGTGTCGTAGTAAACGGTTACATGAACAAACACAAATAAAATGGAATTCATCCTCTATGTCCCGTTGATTACAACAAAGGCAATAACGTTCTTCACGGGGGGTATTGTTGCGTGTGTATCTTCCGGTCTGAAGTCTCAAGGGATGGGCAGAAGCCCTTAATTTTACAAATTATAAACGTAGACTCTCGGGCAATAAATCTAAGTAGTGTATATATTCAATAGTAGTTTTAAACATTCTATACATATCTAGACTAGAAATTCTATTCATATTTCCAATCCATGTTTGGTTTAAGTTTTCAATATTTCTGCATTTAAATTCACATTCAAAAACATGGCTTTTAGTTATATTCGCAAACTCAAAAAAAGGAAAATCCGTATTCGTTTAACAATCGTTTAATATTGCAACCTAATGTTTGCATCCTTTATTACAATCATTTAATGCAGCATATTAGAATGCATTTGTCTTTCAAACGTTTACACACAACATTGACATAACGTTCCTATAAAAAACTTTACCGATTGAGTTTGTCTTTACTTATATTTCAAACAGTTTAAAAAGTTTTAGTACGATGAATTATTTCCGCTTTCAAAAAACTGAAAAATTTAAATATAATGTGTATCATAGTTGAGGTTCTACACAAGCTTGTATATATTAGTAGTGTAAATAATCATATTCGTTTTATCTTAGTGTTATCTAGGCTAACCCTAGCATAAATCGTTAATTAGAAAATATGTAAACATTAATATCTATCTTTGTTAAAAATATGTTTCCAGGTGCACATTATAGTTATATTGTCAACTGCGTATTCCGTTTCCATTGTCAATTTAAATACCAGTCAGAACAAAACAGCAATATTTATGTTTGGTTCATGCACAAGCGTCTGTTTTCCAATCTTCAGGTACGCATGCTGTGTAAAGCAACATTTTAGCAAGCATACGTTCTAGCAGACATTCAAACATCAATAGTTTTTATGTGAATTTTGTGTTCACACTTTATCTGAGAATTAACATTTTTGCATTTTTTTTTATTGCTCAACAACTTACGAAAGATATCTAGAATTTTAAATATGTCTATAGGCGAGAACTATATGTGCAATAACAACTGTAAGGCCTTTTGGAGGATCGCCTTCGTTGATAAGCAAACGCTTATGGGTCTGGGAATACTCCAGACATTCCACGTACATAGATATAGTAATACAACAGGCAATTATAATAATTCTGCTACACTTTCTAATTACACCATCTGCATATATTTACGTATATTGATTCTGAAAATAATAAGGCATTATCCTTTTAAATCGTATTTAACTTTGCGGCATTATATACCTAGTCGCGAAACCTTAACTTATACGTGAGCTCACGTGCAGAGACATGTTTGTGGAACCAGATGCGATCTTACAGAAATCTCTAAAAGCAAGCATCTCTTAAAAGAGTCAACTGTTGTCTTACAGAGGTCTTTGTGGAGGTCAGAGTTATCCTACAGAATCTCCGTGGGGAATCAGCGGAGGTCTTACAGATGTCTGTGTGTGGATTAGAAGTGATCCTACATGAATATCTGTAAGGAATAAGCTGTGGTTATGCAGATGTCTATACTGGGACCAGAAGTGATCCTACATTAATCTCGTTAGGGAATCATCCGTGGTTGTAGAAAGGTCTGTGTGGGGACCAGAAGGGATCAAAAAGGAATTTCTAAAAGGAATCAGCTCTGCATGTAAAGATATCTGTGCGGAATCCAGTCGTGATCCTACAGGAATCTCTATAAGGAATCAGCTGAGGTGTTACTGAGGTCTGTGTGGGGACCCAACAGTGACACTACAGAAATCTATATGAGGAATCAGATCATACAGATATCTCTTTAAGGAATCAGCTATGATCTAAGCTAGGTATGGGTTTCAACCATTAGTGATTCTACAGAAGAATGTGTCGAGACATTGCGGTGATCTCCAAAGGAACCCCAGTTTTGTTTCTGGGAATGAATGAAATTGTCTATTGCAGTGATACATCTGTAGTTCAATTTAGCGTCCGTTTCCCGGAGTTCCTTTTTTGATCGTCTTCGAGATGTGCAGAAATCTAGCTTGTGATGTACCATCATAGTTATGTGCATGAATCCATTAAATTACCATTACAAATCTGTTTAGTAAGTTATCTAACTGTATCTTAAAGACAATAACTATTTCCACTGGTTATTTTAAATGTACGTTTACTTTTAACGTTGAACAGATTGACCATATTATTGATGCTGTTATAGCAATTGGAGGTTTGCGAAATGATCCCATTCTTTTTGGGCAAATATCATAACTGTATGTCATATGACAGCTGTATATGCAAGAAACCTCGAATTGATGTTGAAATCAAATTATTTGACTACTACTTTGTAAAGTATTCATACAATGGTCGCTAGAGCTCTTAATTACGCAGTTCTATGAAATAACCATTTAAATTATTGAAGCTTCAAGACGGAAATGACGGAAACAGGAACGAAATGAATAAATCTTCTCAAAATATTGTCATTGATTAATGCGATTTCGATATGAAAAATTGAAAGAAGAGGAAGGAATAACATGATTGTCTCACTCCTTTTCTCCACTTGCGGGATGGTTATGCCAATATGTTCCCAGCATGTGAAATGAATCCAGAATGTTCCGTAGAATTGCCATGGAAGGTAATCAGCTTTGTCGAACAATTGCGCCTTCAATCATAAACTTCATGCAGTATGATATAATGAATGTATTTTTTTTGCAAGTTTTTCGGTTCCTTAGTGCCAGCAATCGTGTTGCTAATGTGCATATCATTCATCTGAGAGTGTGATTACCTAGCGATGATGAGTACTTTGATTGCGTAAATATTTTGTCACGCTTGACTGAGCAACGTAAAACAATATCGTTCTGTCTGTTCGCCTGTTTACTCTAAAATGTTTGACATTTGGTTGACTTATTTGTTATGTTAACTCTATTTATGTGAAATGCATATACAGTCTTCATGCAACCATATCATGTTACTATAAATGAAATGTATCATACAGAATATAGCACTTCGTTCGTTATTGTAAATTGTGGATGTGTCCATTTCATTTTGTCTCCAATTGCTTTTATATCTCAATTCTGGGAAATCAACTAGTTGTGATATTTGTGTGGACGAAAGGCATTACAAATGTAGCTTCTCTCTGTTAACTTATATACGTATATGCTGAAATAAAGAAACACATAGCTCAATTACAGATTTGTAAATGCATATCCTCAAGTGTGAGCCCAAGTTATTACTCGGATATCATTCTGTATAAAGAGTTATTAGAAACAGTACACTTTATGCAATTAGCTTGGTCTTCATTGCCATTTTGTAAATCGTGCACCATATGTTATTACTGGTTAGAAAGTATAAACATAGATCTTGTTTATGAGACAACCAAAGCATTCGATTGCTTTCTGTATTAATATATGTTTTATGATCAAAATATAGGGCAATGCACGTGATATACAATATAACAACACTTATAAATACACTAATGTCATAACTTTATGTAAGGACAAGTAAGTTCCGTTAATTAAAAAAAATATGAACCTTGTAGCGAAGCTTATATCATGAAAAATTGATGGACCACAAGAACCACTAGAAATATTCCCTGCCCATGTTTGCTTCAATCACATCACACATTATCTTTAAGTTTGTGAATATTTCAACATGTGATTGCAAAAATGCCCCAACCCACACCTCAATGTTCCTCAGATTGTTGCACGGCAGTCGTGATGTATGTGTGCTTTTAACACATTTCAAATTTATCAAAAGACTTGTAAAACCAGGATTGAAAATACTTAAAAAAAAGTCAATTACATGGATACGGACCTTCTAAAAATTTCAAAACTCCATTTGCATGCAATTATGACTGCCGCTTTTTGAATCTCTTTTCTCGTGAAATGATTCTTTAGGCATTTTTTGCGCTAATTAAATCAGCATAAAAGTAGAATTTAAATCCATCAAAATCATGTTAGAATTTTAAATCTTGACAGTAATTTGTCCGTCACGGCCAACACAGTTGTTTAACTATTTGTTTGTTGAAAGCAAAATAGAGAATAATAGGTAAGTGTTTATTATAGATCAGGTTTATCATGCGAGGCTTAGAAAACAAAAAGCACGAGCCTTGGCGAGTGCTTATTTGTTTTCGTGCCGAGCATGATAAACCTGATCTATACTCAACACTAACATATTGTTCAATTTATTTCACGTTTTACTCAGTAAACTTTTTTTATTTAAACAAAATTAGTTTAACTGGATAATTTCGCGGGATTTATGACGTCATTTTGTCGAAAAAATGACGTCATTTCGTGCTGTGGTTTATAACAGAAATTTAATCAACGTGGCTTTTATCAACCAAATTCGCTATAAAAGTAGGATGAACACAATATAAACAACACCGATCTCTATATAGAGAATAATAGGTAAGTGTTGATTATAGATCAGGTTTATCATGCGAGGCTTAGAAAAACAAAAAGCACGAGCCTTGGCGAGTGCTTTTTCGTTTTCGTGCCGAGCATGATTAACCTGATCTATAATTAACACTAATCTTTTATTCTATTTATCCCACTTTTCATTCAGTAAACCTTATTAATTTAACAAAATTAGTTTAACTGGATTATTTCGCTGGATTTATGACGTCATTTTGTCGAAAAAATGACGTCATTTCGTGCCGTGGTTTTAAGCAGAAATTTAATCAACGGGGCTTTAATAAACCGAATTCGCTGTAAAAGTGGGATAAATTTGTTTCTGTTGACATATAAAAATTCATTATATGTTCAAGATTAAAATTATAGCAGAAAGATAACTATTGCATTATTAGAAACGTTTTACGCTTTCATACTACTTCCATATAGTATTACCATCAAGGCCTGTAAGCAATGTCATTTCCAGGACAAACAACTCGTATTGAATTAACATATTTTATTTAATTTGGTTTCATCTTCAACATATTTTAATACTTGTATGTTTCTTAATATAATGTTGTGTAAATGGTGAAGTCAATGTCCTCAAACAATAATCTCTTTACAGCAGATGATTATTTTAATTAGAAAATATAGCATTTTTTTCAATAATATTCAATAATACGATTTCTTGTATGCAAAGTATCGTGCTTTATTTTTGTATGTCAAAAGGTATAAGGACATGTATGACAATTTGCTGATGTAAGGTTACAGAGTATAGTAACACCGCGCTTTAATAGCTAATAGCATATTGATTGCACAACGGAAGCCGATGATAACTTTGATATGACTTGTATAAAACATTTCACATCGCATAACCGATCGTGTATAGCACTAACTTAAACATGTTAACACAAAGCCTAGATACATGTTTAGGACAATGCAAAATTATTATGCAAAAAAAGTATGCCAATAGAATATACCAGTACACAATATAAAAGAAGTCCCAATGAGCCTTGTTTAAAACTAACAAGCTATTAATAAAGGAAAAGGATTCTAAATAAGCACACACATATATCAAAATATAATTAAGTTTAACAAGTTGGATGTTATGAAGGATAGTATATACTTAAATAGTTTTTCGTTGTTTGTCAGTATAAGTATAGAGTCGAGCCGATGTATTCTGGACAATTTGTGATCTTTCCATTCTCTACTGTCTAGTAAAAATTCATAAACACATTTAAGCAGTTACGTATATGTACGGTATTTGATTAAATGTATTAAGTAAACTGTATTAATCTACAAACTATACGTGATGAATTTTTTTTTGGCGTAACAAATGTTGTGATCCTCGACTCGAGCTATAAATAAAACTGCATTCAACTTTTTGCATGACATCTTGCTTTACGCTTGTAAAAACTCGAGATTGCGCTTGAGATAATCAGAAGTTTGGTAAACAAACCACAAACAAATTAAGTCTAAATCATTATTTTTGAAATTTATCATTTTTCCGTCCATGTTCAAAACAGCCAAACTTCATTAGCTGGAAACATTAAGCACCAAGAATGATGACTTCTATATACAAATATGTTACGATGCAAATTATTTTAGTACTGTGGCACAGATGGACATGTGCATGTTGTATTTATGTCGTTTCCACGACTTATTATCTCGTTTCCAGGATTAACTAGGTCAAGTCTTATTGTTATTGGAACTAATATGAAAAAAGAAACTGTCTCTAAGACGCATGTGTAATTTAATTAGTGCGTACGTTTATTTGTTTTAACACTTGCTTGTTTTCTTTACATATTTAACGACTTTTGAAATGGAAATATGTTGAATTATAAACTTGTGTAAAACTTAACCATCTGAGATTTGAAATTTATATGTGGAAGGTATTTAAGGTTGTTTTTATTGAGCACTTCATTTCTTTTTCATTGACTTATTATAGTTCTTTAAAGCTCATTTACAGAGTAAAAAGTAATGAAACTAATTTAAACATATTGGTTTCCAATGTTGAACACGCACGATGAAATCATGCATTTTTACGACGTAGGCATTGTGTGTTCAAACTCGTACCGGTGCATCATTTTGCTTATAGTTACGTTATCTATGCTTATGATTTGTGTTGACGTAATTCTTGAGGTGACGTATACTGGAAGCAAGAAATATATTTGAAATGATATTGGATGGGTATCCCCATTTGGAAAATAAACGTTGAAATTTCATGTTTCTAAATAATTAAATTGAATTAAAAGGTTCAATTGGTATTTTCAGAATTTAATAAATAAAGAAAATATCCATTGCATATAATTATGTACAGGTATATTCAAACTTCACACTTGTGTTCGTAGATATACATGATATTACATCAGATCATAGTGAATGTGTCCTCATATGACCTATTATATATTCAACATTTATATGTTCGTCATGATTGAAATATATGTAATTATTTTATTACACCGAAGTTTTCTATCACAAATTTATGTCTATTTGCGATTTATAAATGAAAAATCCAACCACGGACTGTGTTATTAATAACAAAAGGGCACATATCGGTTACCTTTTCTGGCTTTCACGGAAGATTTCCTGATACGCTGGCCTTGAACTTACCTTGCGTTTAAAAATGTGCAAACTGTGTGTGCAAGAACGCTTGCTTATGAAAAAACAATTATTTCTATATAAATATAAAATAACAAAAATTAATAGCAATATTTACATTATAAAATATATGAGTGCAAATATTGCAAATGAAAATTACTCATGCTAATATAAAGCGATATAAGGATCAACTGAGTTTAGTGTGGAACTGTTTGACCCGCTGATTATTTCTGTATGAGATAGGATTCTTATCCTTTCCAATTTGACCAATGCAGTAGTAGTAGTTTATTTATAAGGGTATACTGGCGGAAAATATCTCCGACATTAATGGCTGTTGATAATGGTCAATGATGGTCAAAACCTAGGTTTACAAGCTAGTCTGAAAAAATATGCACACATTTATACATGCTATTTTAGTAACATGATGCCAAATATAACATTGCATATGCGTGAACAGTATGAGATGCAGTTGTCAGTATACATAATTCGACGCAAATCAAACTTCATATTGTGTTCTATACAACAAAAGTTTGTGTTTAAGCTATTATTGCAAGCACACTGTGAACACACACGCAAACAAAGTGCCAAACACACTTTTTAACATAATTTCTCTTAGGCGTTTACCATCAATAGCTTTAATGTGAAATATATTTCCAATAAACATATCTGAGAATTAAGATTGTGCAATATACCTTTATTATTAAATGTCAAACGGAAAATTATCAGAATGCTAATACATTGTATGTCAATAGACAAGAATAATTGGCAATTATACTAACTGAATAGCCTTCAGGAGGTAAAACGCTTTTGAATAAGCCAGACTTTATGGAATACTCCATAATTATATTTCACATCTATACTAATCAGATAATTCAGGCGAATATAAAAATGTGCATGACGTTCTCATCGCAACATCTGAATGAAATAAAGTGTTTTGCTATTGAAGATCATGATGCATTTTCCCGTTCAGATAATTATTATGTGGATAATGTTTTGGTAACGTATTGACGCACAATGTTATGCTGCCTGAGCAAACCACTCCATTGAGTTTTAGGGGAATCAGTCTCAGGCACCCTATACACTGTTAGTGGACTGTGTAAGGAGCCAATTATGGTATTACGGAGTTTCGTTTAAGTAAAACAACTGTGGTCCTACAAACATGCACAAAAGGAACTACTGTAGTCTTAGAAAGGTCAAATAAGCAGATAGCTTATGCCTTGAAGAGGATCGTGAAGCGAACCAGCATGAGTCCTACCGTGAAACCTATGATATGCATTATAATCGGATGTTTGCTGCGTTTGCATTGTCACTAATTGATAAATAGAAAAAGAACTTGCAATAAGCTTCCTACTGATAGTGAATTTATAGGCTAAGTTTACATCTGCACTGTGAACGTTCTATTAAAACTAGTTCTTAATTGGTAATGAGAGCTTTTCATTTATAAATATTAATATGAAAATGTAGGAGGCAATAATGCAATGTTGGGGCCACCCATTGCATTCACTCGCATTAATCTTAGGCCAATATGTTTTCCTAAAGGTGATGTCAATCGAGGATGTTTCATAGAATTGAACAATGTGAGGAATCGAGCTTAGTCGAACAAATTCAATAATAACTAACATTTCGTATGATGTATGATATGTTTACTTTTGCAGGATTTACAGTACCAAGTGCGAGCCAATTTATTGATAATATCTGAAATATTACAAAAAGATGATGTGATTTGTTTCGTTGTCACGCGTGACTACAGAAAGTAAAACAATGCCTTCTTTTAAACCTTTAAAACCGTTTACCCTCGGCGTTTTTACTTTAAATTGTTGGTTCAGGGTATATTTATTTTAACTGTGTTTGTGCATTTCAAATATATAATTATGGCAGTATAACATATATCTGTGCACATAATGCAAATGAAAATAATGTAAGAACATGGTCTCTAATGCACGTGCATACATTCAACTGATTGTGTGAGTTGAGTGTGGAACTGTTTGACCCGCCGATCAATTCTATATGAGCTACACTGGTTTAACGCTCAACATTCGACCGGCATCTTTACAAAACGCAATGTTGCATCCCTATTCTTTTCAATTTGACCAATTCAGTAGAAGTATTTTATTCATTCGGTTATACTTGCGGACATTTTCCCAACAGTTTATTGGCTGTTTATTAAAACCTGTATTGGACAGCTACGCCGAAAAATATACATATATCGATGCATTTTATCGTAGCAAGGTGCTAAGATGCTAAATATACAATTGAATATGGTCATTATACAGAATTCAACGCAAATCAAACGCCATATTATGTACTGTACAAAATCCTTTTTTGCTTAAGGTGTTCTTGCAAGTTCACTGTGAAAACAAACGCAATGTGTTGGCAAAAAAAACTGTCTAACATACTTTCTCGTATATAAATAAATAAATAAATAAATATATATATATATGTGACAATTAAGATTGTGCAATATACCTTTATACTTAATGTCAAACGGAACATCGTCAACAATTCATTTTGTCAATAGACAAGGATTAGTGGCAATACAGACTGCATAGTCTTTTGGAGGAAAAACGCCATTAATAAGCAAGAAGGTATGGGTCTATGCATACTCCATTCATTTCACATTAATAATGCACACAAATATAAAAATGTGCACGATGTCCTTATATGCAACAGCTGCATGTAATAAATTGTTTTGTAAATGAAGATCATGATGCATTTTCCTCTTCCAGATAATTAACATATGGAGAATTTTTTGTCAATTTATTGACTCACCATTGTATGCTGTCTGTGCAAACCATCCCCATTGAGTTTTAGGGAATCAGTCTTAGGGAGCTTTATAAAGGTAATATCGTTTGGTCTTTCGGAGCTTTATGTTGAGATTCATGTGTGGTCTTAACGAGTTCTTTGCATTTGTTTAAATGCGTTAATGGTCTTACGGTTGTAATCATTTGTGGTCTTGCACGTAATATGTAGGGGAGTAGTTTTGGTCTTACGGAGTTCTTAAACGGGAATCAGTTATGGACTTACATAATTATTTTAAGGTACCACACTCAATCAGTTGTGGTGCCATTGAACGCTGTGTAAGAACCCAGTTATGATCTTACGAAGTTTTGTCAATGTAAAACAACTAAGGTTCTAAAAACATGCATAAAAGGAACTACTGTAGTCTTAGTAAGGTCAAATTAAGTTAACATCTATTGTCTTACAGAGGATTGTGTAGCCAACCAGCTTGGGTCCTTCTGTGGGGCCTATGATTTGCACTATGATCTCAAGTATGCTGCATAGTCAATAATTCATTAATAGCAAAAGTGCATACAATAAGCTTTCTACTGATAGTGAATTAATGAGCTATGTTTATGTGAATGTTCCAGTAAGATTATTTCTTAATTGGTAATGAGAGCTTGCCATTTATAAATATTTATATGAAATATGTAGGAGGCAATCATTGCCTTCATTTGATTGGGGCTTGTGGTAATATGTTTACCAAAATGTAATGTCAATCTAGAATATTTCATTGAAGTGCACAATGGAAGAATTAGCTGAGTCGAACAAATTCGATAATAACAAACGTTTCATCTAAACTATGGTATTATTTATGTATGGTTTTGCAAGATTTTTGGTTTATAAGTCCGAGCAAATGTATTGCTAATATCTTAACGATTACAAAACGACGATGTGTACTATTATCGAATAAAATTGTCACGCTTGACTAGGAAAATTTATACAAAACCTTCTTAAACACCTTTAAAACCATGCACTCTCTGCTTTTTTTACTTTAAATTGTTGGTTCAGGGTATATTTATTTCAAATGTGTTTGTGCATTTCAGATATGTAAAATAAAATTGATACACATGGGCGTTCAGCACTATCGCGTTACTTTCACAGACAAAACACTCATACAAACGTTTAGTTTTATCCATTACTGCAAATCTCATCTTTCAGTTGTATTCAGGTGTTGTGTTTTAATGTCTTTTTTAAAACATAGAAACGCTAATATATTATTTTGGAAGTGTAACATTACACATATATCGACGCTCCTACCATTCTACGCTTAAATAAATAAATTAATTGCGCAATTTAATCTGAATGATTGTATATTTTCATATGTGAGCTCTTATATTTTTTCCGCAGATACAAATCTGTATCAAGGGTTATTACAAGTCTTTATTGCAGTGTATCAAGACGGTACATATGCATGCACTTGCGTAATTTGTTATACGGAAATGTTGCTTAATCAATCTTGGCAAAAAGCCCTTATTCTGCATTTATTTCATGTTGGGTAACCCACCAAAAAGCTATGAAGGTAACAGCATTGAATGTGTTAGAATGAATATTTAAATCGCAAATGTGTAGCATTAAGACTTATAATGCCATCAAACCCATGTTTTAGGACAACGTCGGCCAATGAATAATTGTGCATCAAACATTTAAAAAAAATAACGTTGCTTCCAGAAAATATATCATTGCATAAAACGTAGAATGAAGTGGTGCATTCATCATTACGTCTTGACACAATTGAAGTAAACCGTTATCAAAGCTATGCATAATCTGCTGTGAACGTCACTTCCAGTTATCAGATAGCTGCATTACCTGAACCGTAACATAAGCAAGAATCATTGAGAAACCACAAGAACGAACAGGAGACACTAAGATAGTGTCTGCACATACATTTATTAATCATAGTTCATAGGATATGTAAGTAAATGTATATTTCAACATGTGAGAACAAACCGCCCCAAAGATGCCCCATAATGTTTCTCACGATGTTGCCCAGCGGTTTTTTACGTATCTTTTCAATACCATACAGATTCCTAATTAACTAACGAAGTTTGACAAACGGATTAGAAGTACTCTAATTAATTCATAAGGCCTAAATGTCTGAGGTTATTTGAGTATGTTAAATTACTTTCTCCTGTATCTGAAATAAGTAATTTGATAACTGTCATGTGTCTGAATGTATAGTTTGCTCAATCCGAAAGTGTGTTTGTTTTGTTAGTTGAATGTTTAGCCGTTTTCAACAGTATTTCATCAATATCACGGCGGTCATTTTACCAACTCACACATTTCCTGATAAAGCTGGTTTACCACCTCTTAGTGCACATACATATGCAAGTATCGATATTAAATAACTGAGTTTAATAGCAATAAATGTATTCATAACGTTAGGCATTACATGTATAAGTATAAAGATGTAAACAAACAATAACCAATAAATTGCCGTATTACTTTCAAAACTTGTTGCAAGCTGCAACAAAATTGTATGCCCAAGTCGAAGATATTGGAAAGGATATGTTTAATCATGAATTAATGATATTATTATCATCGTTAGCCAAGAACTATTGCTTAAACGTGTTGTGTTTTTTTTTCAAGGTATATCAAGACATATATGTAAATTAAGGAAATAATGTAGCATTACAACAATTTCTCCAATAACAATTACAGTATGAAAATTGCATTAAGCGATTTATTATTACACACAGAAAAAGTTATAAATAACACATACACGAATGCTGAACTTGATATTGTGATTTCATTTCAAATTAACTTTCATCCGATTATTTATATATGTCCAATCATCAGATAAATTTAAAAATACTGCTCCAGCAGCTGGAGTTTCACTTCTTTATATTGTACTTTGTGTATGACATTCTGAATATATGTTCTGATACTGTTTAACGTATGGTCATTATGAGACTGGCATGTGACCACCATCACTGACCGGTACCGAGAGGTCTAAAAACGACTTGGTTTCTTTTGTCAACTCACCGTCGATTCGGATGCCGGCAGTTTAACAATACACTTGAAAGAAGTGAAGCTCATTTAAAACTGAATTACTTACACATTCCTCTTGACTATTTGATATATTTCCGGTGTGTTGAACATGATTAAAGATCTGTACACCAGTGCTTTGTTGTATGATTTGGTTGCGTTATGTTGTTGCTTTTTGTTGATTGTCGCCGTATTTAGAAGGTTTATCATTAATACATTTAAAACGCTATGCGATTTTTCGACAACGTCCCTCAGAGGTCAGGGTGGTTAGAATTCCGTTGAAATAATTATATGAACAATGCCAACAATTATATGATACCGGGCTGTGAATCGAACCTGAGATCTTCCGATTTCTAGTCCAGCGCACTATGAAAATGAGTTAGCAAACGTGACAATGTAGCGCACTTTTCAGTAGCAAAACTTTCTATGGATGTTATCGACATATAAAAATATGTGGTTTAAAGTTATAAAGGACATTTAATGCATTGTATATATTTTCAGCCAATTTTCATATATATCCACCGACCACTAGGACATAAATTGTTCATCAACACTGTGCGCAGTGTGCAGCCACGGTAATATGGAAAATAAGAGTGATCACTGGTTTTGCAATGCCTTTGGTGGTATTCGAACCAGAGTCCTCCTGATATCACAGCCAGAGCAATATTATCAGACTTCTGCTTACATACAAAACGAAGTGCCTCCCCAAAGCAATTAATGTCAATTAATTTGCTGACATAATATGAAATATAATATATAATATAATAAAAAAATCGCGCCATGCGAAACAAAATTGTTTCCTTTGGCATTAAGCGATTGCAGTCAGAAAATGTTATCCATCCTTGTCAGTTATGGTAAGAGTGAACATACATGGTCAGTACTTATGTCGTTAATGATTAGAGTGTTATTCTTTGAACCTTTTTGTTTTCAAAACAAACGTTTTAAATCAGTTTTAAGTCATATTTTGATATTGCTAATATTTGTATATTAAATGTTTAATAATTGTGTGTATAATCGACGGTATATTTAAAATAAATAATTTACTATTTATCGTTGTTTGTCAATAAAGAAGTCTACGACTTAGTATATTTGTTAATGAACCTATGTTAAACACATTTTATTCCGGCGCAATATAACATTTCGTGAACCACATGAGATTTCGTTGACCATATAAGCATTCGAGCTTTCGTAGATCACATAACCTATCAATGTTTCATGGATCACACACATGTGTAAAGTTTCAAGGACCATACTAAGATGCTTAACTTGTTGTTCCTATATCTTATCCAATTGAAGTTTCGTAAATTTAATAGTGAACTAATGACATTATGCTTTAGTTTGCGGTATTCTGAATAACTTAATTTTACATTAGTTATGACATATTGTTTTAGTTTAAATTAAGTTCTTAATTTCTGAATTCGACATGCGTTTGAAGCCTTTATCCCGGTCATTCACTCTCCCATCTTCAATCCAGGAGGGGGTATTGATCCACAGACAGCTGCTGTGTCATCAATAGGTTTACATAATACTCTCTCATTGTAAACGCTTTGTACGGGACGTTTAATTAAGATTGATGAAGTATTTAATGAGAATCAATTGTTTTCTTTTTCGTTGTAGAAATCAATCCAGCCATTGTAGATCCATAATATACTTGACGGTTCTAAGGTTTCAGTCAACGAACGGTTAAATATAGTTGCAAGATAATGATGAAATGAAAATGTTACGCATTTATAGCAGGAATTAAAAAAAGAGAATTTTCCATTAGCTATTTAATTATTTTATGGAATTAAACGGCAGTCAGTGTTGAATCCATAAATGAAGTTATTTTACTTGAGTCAAGGACATGTTCTAAGTAAGATATCCTTTACCACAACCGATATTTAAATGACGTTAGATAATACAATATATGCATGATTTTCTTCTGTTATTTCATATCATAGCGTGTTTTCTCTCCAGTAATTCACTATCATTGTCAGCATATTAGTGGAAATTTAAAGCTAAATAGCATCTGATAAACAAATGATCAAAAAATCTAGTTAATTGCATTTACTAATTATGTGCAATGTAATAGCCCACCAACAAGGAGATAATGTGACGCATTAAGTAAAATTTAAACTATTTATTTTACTTAAAACGTGACATGTCTATTTCCTTTGATGCGTCGCATGTTAAAGGATACTATACTATATACTAAGCACATTTATCTTTGATTTCTAACAGCTTTGTTTTTCCTGATCATTAAACAATGCGGGTATGTGTCAAGATGAATTGATTTGTGTTTATATCCAGCCACTTTGTTTTGTAAAATCCGACTATATTGGACTGTATTCATTAATGGATGTGTTGTCATTCTGAATGATAAAGGGGCCATATTTGATTACGATTCTTTAGATTTTTAAATACATGTAACCAAATAAAACCAATATCCACAAATAGCTAATTTAAGACTTCAAGTATTTAAACTATTTTCAAACTAAAATTTACGAATTTGATTTCTGAAAATAATGTAAAGATCAACTTTCCAACTGTTGCAATTAAATTTTTTCGTATATTGGGGCACGTTTCAAATCCCGTGATCTGCGAAGTGGTATTCCACTGACATCTTTCATGCTTTGTTACAAAATCCTGTTAAATATATCCATGGGATGACCCCCATCTCAGCAGATACATTTTCGCCTTTGTGTGTCTCTTCTGCGAGGTGAAAATAAAGTGACAGCTACTGACCCTCCCAATCCTGTTCCTAATTGGCAACCACTGGAGAGAGGTCAGCTAACTGTTGGCCTGTGATAATCGTGTCCTTTTATTGTGTGGATTAAAGTGGGCACACAATCTCAATCGTTGCTAGGGCTAGAGTCTCGTCTGCTTTGCGCTGTTTACTTAATGTACATTATTGTCCGGTATCATGATTATCAAGGTAACATGTACATAAGATCATAGCTTTTGTTGATATCCAAAACAATGACAATTAAAAGAGCGTAACCTGTTTTTGTATAGAGTCTTATTAGTTAATCTTGAATTAATTGGACACATTTAATTTAACCTCGTTTTTATAATAGTAATACTAGTATATCTGGAGTATCTTTAGTAGGCATCGGACTTTGGTGTTGCCCGTGAAGTCAAATGATTGAAATCTAATGGATTATAAATCAACATTTCATTCAAATGCCTTACTTTAAAATACAAAGCAAAGAAGACACAGACACAGAAAGACGGGTTCTGGCCGCTGCCATCTTGCTAACGCAATGTTTGTATTGCAATAATTGAATTGCTGATCAAAATTCTTAAGACCAACAAGTTTATATTTTTCTATTTTTTACAACCATGTGCACAGCATGAACCATGCAAGTATATATAAGTGCGAATCACACGTCAATATACGCACACGACAAGTGTTTCCCGCCATGTACCATATAAGTATATATTCGTGAGATTTACATGTTAATATATGCACACAACACGTGTTTTCCAGCATGTACCATGCACGTCTATGTGAGATTTACACGTCAATTTTCGCGAACAACACGTGTTTCCCGGCACCATGTATGAGGCCATCACGTCGATCTGCCTTTCATTCGTCTTTGACCACCACGTGTCCACCACGAGGGTTCGTGTGAACAACATGTGGCTACTATAGCTATCAACATTTCTATCTCGCAAGAGTGCACACATCATGTATACTCGAGGAGGGTCTGACAATCAACCTTAGCGCAAGATAATTGTAGTCGCCTTCAATGTGTCTCATCCACTCTATTTTATACTGCTAAATTGTTATCCCCCATCACATTTTCAAAGTAAATCAGCAATTTTGTCAGGTATTCTGCAAAAGTCATAACACAATGGAAAAGTGCACTCACAGTTTATTGGAAGTATCATCTTCAACTTCTATTGGTGTTTAATTAAAGGTTTTGGTATAGCAGACGAACGGGAGATTAAGAAATGAGATACCCATCTTGTCTGAGTGCGCAAATTTCATGACAAGTTTTAATAACTCCTGTTGGACTGACGGGCATTGAAAACGATGTTTTATTTCCATGGCTCGGCTTGTAAACCTTTTGATAGTGCTTTTAAAACATCTTTACTGACAATAATAACATTCAATAATTATATGTACATGTTACATAAGAAGAATATGATCAAGTTTCATGTTAATAAAACACGTAACTGCTTTTTTTTTAAATGCACAATACAATTTAGCCTCGCATTGGTAAAAAAACCGGGCTTAATGCATGTACGTTTAGTGTCGCACCAGATTAGCATGTGCAGTCCGCAAAAAAATAAAATAAAAATATCAGGTATTTTACCTCACTAGGATGTAAGTAAACTATGGTATAACTTCGTGACGACCAGACATTTCAATTTTGTGTACGCGACCTCTTAAAATAATATCCCAATGTTTGCGTTCATTCGACAGACCTACTCCTTTATGGCTCTGACATTTATATGCTCAGATTTGTTTAGTAAAATTTATTTTGGTTAAATGTTCTATTTTTTTTCATAAGCATTCACTTTAAATTAATGTTCAAGTTCATCATAAATATGTATTGAATGTTTATAAGTAATATTTTTTAGATTGACAATTGGCTAAAATTTAAATAATCCACATTTTCCATGCCTTTATTTTAGTGTGTATCCTGAATCACTGTGAAACAAACAAATATTCACGCTGTATATGACTCAAGTCGTTGCGTTTCATCTCTAACTTTAACCTGAAATGGTATGACAAATCGCACACATTTTCATGTTATGGTTTCATTTTCCAGAACTGTTCCGCTTTACGTTTCAAATATATGAGCCTTGGTCATCAATCTGCATATGAAATGAGAGCGAGTGGCACATTGTTGCCCAAATGGTGGAAAGTTGACGATTAATCCCATTTTTTCAATTCTTTCATATTCAATAAACCAACGTGAAAATATTGAATTTCGCTTTGAAATGTTCGATTTATTTTTTGTACGCGAAATGCATATTTCAGCGCTTTACAGACCAGTACAACGAGCATTTGAAGTATCATTGACAGTTAGTTAAAAAAAAATGCCATTACAAAGAATAATGTTGTTGTAATCGTTTTTTTGTTTAAGTCATTCAATAGTTTTATTTACTGCTAACAGCTTTACAACTTTGTAAATATTTATTTTATATAATTTAATTAAATATCGGCAATCCATCAACATATCTACTTGTATTCAACGAAATCATGTACTGCAACTTATTATAGAATTTCAGCAAAAGAAAAAAACTGTAAAAAATGTGTATTATCCCACTTTTAAAGCGAATTCGGTTGATTAAAGCCCCGTTGATTAAATTTCTGCTATAAACCACGGCACGAAATGACGTCATTTTTTCGACAAAATGACGTCATAAATCCAGCGAAATTATCCAGTTAAACTAATTTTGTTTAAATAAAAAGGTTTACTGAATAAAAAGTGGGATAACTAGAATGATAGGTTAGTGTTGATTATAGATCAGGTTTATAATGCTCGGCACGAAAACGAAAAAGCACTCGCCAAGGCTTGTGCTTTTTGTTTTCTAAGCCTCGCATGATAAACCTGATCTATAATCAACACTGACCTATTATTCTCTAT
>VMBQ01000166.1:282653-303895 GCA_007657795.1 Dreissena rostriformis
AAACTCCTGTCCATGAAAGTTTTTCTCTTTGTGCATTTCACATCATAACAGCCGACATACGAGACAGTAGATCGTAGGTTACGTGCTGGTACTTTTTCTTTTAACAGTTCTGTAAGGTATTTTGGCGCGTGACCATCAGAACAATTATACATGAAGGTCAGTAATTTGAATGTTATCCTAGCCTTTACTGGTAGCCAGTGTAGTTCATACAAAGCATCTTTTGAACTGTCATATTTCTGTCTGCCGAGTACCAATTTGGCACACATGTTTTGGATACGCTGCATTTTGTTTATTTCGCATTGAGCAGTTCCATACAAGATGAGATTACAATAATCCAGATAGAATATTACCAAAGACAAAACGAGTATTTCTATTGCTTCTTTTGTTAAGTATTTCCTTATTCTTTTGATTTTAAGGTAGTTGAACATGGCTGTACGGCATTTGATTTTGATGTGTTCTTTAAAATTTAGAGTTTCGTCTAAATATGCACCAGATACCTTGTCGAGCAGCTTATATCAAGAAACATTGATGGACCACAAGAACCATTATAAATCATTGCAATATTCCATACACATGTTGCTTCAATCACATTGCACATTATCTTACAGTTTGTGAATATTTCAACATGTGATTTCAAAAATGCACCAACCCAAGCCTCAATTTTCCTCAGATTGTTGCACGGCAGTTGTGATGTATTTGTGCTTTTAACAAATGTCAAATGTATCAAAAGAATTGTAAAACCAGGATTAAAATACTATAACAAATGCAATAACATGGATATAAGCCATCTCAACATTTCAAAATTACATTTGCATGCAATTAAGACTGACGCTTTCTGCATCTATTTGCTCGTCAAATGAACACTTCCAAATGTCCAATTGTGTGCGCTAATTAAATCGACTTGCAAGTAGAAATCCATCAAAATCCAGTAAGAGTTTCAAATCTTGACAGTAATTTGTCCGTCACTGTCAACATTGTTGTTTTACTTTTTGTTTAATAAAATCAAACCACAATATAAACAAAACCGATCTCTATATTTGTTTTTGTTGAATACATAAGATTTTCAAGATTACAATTTTACCACACAGAGAACTATTGAATTATTAGAGACGTTTTACGCTTCCATATTTTGTCTGTTAGAATTACTATCAAGAACTGTAAGCAATAACATTTCCAGCAAAAACAATCTGTATTTAATAAAATTGTTTGTATTTAACTCGGTTTCATCCGCAACACCTGTTGATACGTATTTGTTTCTAAATAAAATGCTGTATAAATGGTTAAGTCAGTTGTCTGCAAAATTAATCTATTTACAGAAGATGATTAATCGAAATTAAAAATATAGCAATTTTTCTAAAAAATATTATACTTATTAAGTACTCTTGCCTTATCTACTTACACAGATAAACCGTAAATTACACAACAATCTGCTTAAATTGTAGAAATTGTTAAGTTATTCCAAATTGTTAGCTTCATATTAATATTATCTGTCCGGTCAACTAGATCAATTAAGAAGAGCAGTTTGCATTTCTCCTCTAATCATTGAATCGTGCGCGAGGTTGTTAACAATACGATTGACCAGTGGCTACCATTACTGACCGGTACCGAGAGATTCAGTCAGTTACTCGGTTTTCGCGCATTCGATGCATACACATGACACGTTGTCGTATTAAATAGACAGTTCTAACATGTCGCCCGAAAAATACTGTTGCTCAAAATGGTCAGAAAACGACTCCTTTTGGTCATTTCTTTTGCAATAGAACACATGATCCTTATAGTCCAAGATGGCACATGGACACTAGTCGTATTAAGTAGACAGTTCAGACATTGCGCCCGTAAAAATAATGTTGCTCAAAATGGTCAGAAAACGGTCATTTTGGCGATAGAACACAAAGTCATAGTCAAAGTCACGGCCATATTCCAAGATGACCCCTAGAAGTCCTACTTTCGCAACCCAAATTTTTTGTGATCACTTAAAAATACGCAAAACGTAGCATTTGACAAAGAACGGTGTTGATTATTAAAATAAAAAAATAACGATGCATGTCCTTTGTACGTAATAATTGGATGCATAGACTGAATTTAAAACTAATTGCAGAAAATGATGCATACGATTATACCTTTTTGCACCTCTGCAAAGTGTGATAATATCAAAGAAGAACATCAGTATTATGCCGTCCGTAAATTAAATGTTCAAAACAGATACATCAAGACCATCAATAACATCATTTTAACGCGCAATAAAAGCAAAAGCCTGCTTATCCTTTGCTAGGGAATGTATTCAATGCAGAAGATAGAATCGGATTGGGATTTATATTGTTTCTAATCCCTGTTTTTATAATTAAAGTTACGTATAACCAATGGCTTAGTAAGAATTATCTTTCCATTATGTGATTTAGACATAGATATTCAATACTTTGATTCTGGTCGTGTGTCTGTTACATGTAATTGTCCAGTATATACATTGATGTCAATCGTCTTCTTAAAAAAAAGTTTTACTTAACAATTGCCATTCTAAATGCAAAGACCCTTGTGAACAAAGTGGGAACCTTTTGCCAATAACTGACGGAAATAACAATTTCTAAACACGTTTGTTTTGTTTTTAACTTCTAGATCGAATTCTGCAATATATTTTATTACTACGAGCTTGTCACTTTCATCTTGCTGAAAACAGTCCTGACATTCCTCAAACGCACAAGTAACTTAAATTGATAAAACAAGAAAACCCTTTAGTCGATCTTAACATTCCATACAGAGCTTCTGCAGAGTTTGCTCCTGTAATATACAGACAATATTAGTCAATTATGCATGCAGCAATGCCTTGCAGATCATGAGCACCATGTGTAAGAAGAGAATCTAAGGTTTATATTATGTCGTGTGCACTATTTTCTAATACTTAACTGTATATCATCTTAAGATGTTGTATGCCAGTTCGTGCACTTCATTTTCAGAAGTAACTTGATTATGTTGATCATACCATCGTAAAATTGTGTTGGTTCGTTGTATGACCATTTCCTGTATGCCATTTTGTAACGCATTATGCTTATTTTATGTATATCAAACGTTATACAGATATGTTGTATGACAGTTTGCTGATGTTGGGTTGACAGAAGTATACTAACACCGCGATTTAATAGTTAAGAGAATAGTGATTGTACAATGGAAACCGATGAAAACTTATAAATAACTTGTATAAAACATTTTGCATCGCATTACCGACTGTTTATAGAAAACACTTTACGAAAAAATTTAAACTTAAAAATTATAAACGTTTGGGACAATGCAAATTTATTATGCCAAAATATGCACCGACGTGATATACGAGGACAAAATATAAACGAACTCACGATGAATCTGGTTTATATTTAACAAGCATTTAAAAAAGGAAAAAGTATTTAAATTAAGGATTAAAGCATATAAAATATAATAAAGCTTAGAAAGTTGAATGTGATGGTGGAAAGGGTATACTTAAATAGTTTTTCGTAGTATGTAAGTATAAGTATAGGGTCGAGCCGACGTATTTTGGACAAAGTGTGATCTTGCCATTTTATACCAAAGCGTCGAGGAAAACATCACGAAATACTAAGCAGCAAAGTTTAAGTAAGATATTTCATTATAATCAATGAAGTAAACTGTATTTATCTACAAACTCTCCGAGCTGCTGCATTTTTTGGCGTTACAAATGTTGTGATTATCGACTCAAGCTATAAATAAAACTGCATTAAACGTTTTGCATGACATCTTACTTAAAGTTTGCTATACGCATTAGATTGCGGGTCAGATAATTTGGTAAACATACCATTAAGCAAATTAAGCCTAAATCAATATCTCTCAATATCTTTTTCCGTCGATGTTCATAACAGCCGAATTTCTAAAGCTGGCAATGTTAGACATCAAGAATGATGACTTCTACATAAAAAATATGTTAGGATGCGAAATACTTTGGTACAATGGCACAGATGAGACATTTGTATGTCTTATTTTTGTTGTGACCACGACTTAATATCTGGGAATCCAAGACTTACCAGATCGAGTCATATTGTATTTTAGAGAATGTTTAAATATTTATGGAACTAATATGCAAAAAAAGAAACAGTCATATCGTACTGTCGCAATCGTATTGTCGCACTGTCGTCATCGTATTATCGAATTGTCGCCATCGTACTTTCGCACTGTCGCCATCGTATTTCGCACTGTCGTCATCGTATTATCGTACTATCGCATTGTCGCATTGTCGCCATCGAACTATCGCACTGTCGCCATCGTCTTGTCGAACTGTCGCCATCGTATTGTCGCACTGTCGACATCGTATTATCGCACTATCGCATTGTCGCATTGTCGCCATCGCACTATCGCACTGTCGCCATCGTATTGTCGTACTGTCGCCATCGTAACATCGCATTGTCGCCATCGTACTATCGCGTTATGGTACTGTCGTCATCGTATTATCGCATGTCACCATCGTTCTATCGCACTGTCGCCATCGTATTGTCGCACTGTCGTCATCGTATTATCGCACTATTGTATTGTCGCCCTCTGGATTTTAATGTGTAACCACGATAGCCCTTACGGTATTCCATACGGTATTCGATACATGTGAACTAAATGACAGTGTATGTTTATTTTCTAAACAACTGAATGTTGTCTTTATTAAATTAACGTTTTTTGAATGGAAAAATGATAGATTAAAAATGTGTGTAAATCTTTATAATCTTACAACTGAAAAGTATATGTGGAAGGTATTTAAGGTTGATTTATTGAAAACGCACGATAAAATAATGCATTTTTTGACGTAGGAAAATCTAACCATGGTACTTTTCGATAAAACAAAGACTGTGTTATAAATAGCAAACGGGCAAATATCGGTTGCCTTTTTTGACTTTCACAAACAATTTTCCTGACACGCTGACCTTGAACTTACCTTGCGTTTTAAATTGTGCACACTATTTGTACAAGAACGCTTGCTAATGCAAAACCCAATAATTTAACATGTTTCTATATTTAATATAAAATAACAAAAAGGAATAGCAATTATTGGATTATAAAATATATGAGTGCACATAATGCAAATGAAAATGACTCCTGGTAATATAAAGGATCCATTGATATGGAGAGTTTAGTGTGGAACTGTTTGACCCGCTGATTATTTCTGTATGAGATACAATTCCTATACTTATGTATTTGACCAATGCAGTAGTAGCAGTTAATTCATTAGGGTATACTGGCGGTAAAATATCTCCGACATTAATGGATGTTGATAATGGTCAATGAAGGTCAAAACCAAGGTTTAACAGCTACGACGAAAAATATGCATACATTGATACATTCTGTTTTAGCAACAGATGCCAAATATACCATTGCATATGCGTTAACTGAATAAAACGCAGTAGTCCTTTACAAAATCCTTGATTGTTTAAGCTACTGTTGCAAGCGAACTTTGAAAACATACGCAATGTTTCGGCAAACAAACTTTTTTAAGACACTTTCTCGTAGATGTTTATCAACAAAAGATTGTATGTGAAAAATATTTCCAAGATATATATCTGAAAATTAAGATTTTGAAATATACCATTATTACCGAATCTCAAACGGGAAATTATCAACATTTTAATGTGTCAATAGACAAGGATTATTGGCAATACTAACTGCATAGCCTTTAGGAAGAAACAAGCCATTAAATAAGCCAGACTTTAAGGGTCTAGAATACTCACATAAATACTTATCAGATAATTCAAGCAAATATGAAAATGTGCATGCCGTTCTCATCGTAACATCTGAATGTAATACATTTTATTGTTATTGAAGATCATGATGCATTTTTGTCTCGCTGGTAATTAACATTTGGAGTAATCTTTGGTTACTTATTGAAGCACAATTTAATGCTGTCTGAGCAAACCAATCTCATTGAGTTTTAGGGAATCAGTCTTAGGGTGCGTCAGAGGGCTTTGTAAGAAGCCAGTTCTGGTCTTACGGACAGTTAAGGTGAAACAACTGTGGTGCTACAAACATGCACAAAAGGAACTACTGTAGTCTTAGTCAGGTTCAATTGGCAAACAGCTTTTGCCTTAAAGAGGATCTTGAAGCGAACCAGATTGAGTCCTTACGTGGAAATTTATGATTTGCATTATAATCGGATGCATGCTGCATTTGCAGGTCACTAATTGATTGCTATAAAAAGAACATGCAATAAGCTTCATACTGAAAGTGAATTTATAAGTTTACATTTGCGCTGTGAACGTTCTAGTAAAAGAATATCAAAATTGGTAATGAGAGCTTGTCATTTAGAAATATTAATTTAGAAATATTTACATGAAATATGTAGGAGGCAATAATTGCCTTCACTCGATTCAGGCTTTGGGTAATATGTTTACTAAAATGTGATGTAAATCTAGACTATTTCAAAGAAGTACACACTAGAAGAAACGAGCTTAGTCGAACAAATTCGATAATAACACACGTCTAATCTAAAGAATGGTATTATTAATGTATGATTTTGCAGGATTTTTGGTTTACAAGTGCGAGCAAATGTATTGCTAATATCTAAAAGATTACAAAACGATGATGTGTACTATCATTGAATACAATTTATTGTTTTCACTAGGAAAATTTATAAAAAACATTATTGAAAACCTTTAAAACCGTGTACCCTCGGCGTTTTTACTTTAAATTGTTGGATCAGGGTATATTTATTTCAAATGTGTTTGTGCATTTCAGACATGTAAAACTAAATTGATACAAGCTTGTTTTTCAGCCATATCGCGTAATTTTAAAAGAGAATACACAAATACAAAAGTAATGTTTATCCATTACTGAAAAACTTATCTTTCAGTTGTATTGAGATGTTTTGATTTAATGTCTTATTTTGAACTAAAAAATGCTTATATTTTTTTTTTGAAAATGTTGCCTTGCACACTTATCGACGCTCCTGTTCATTTAAACTGAATTTGATAAATTAATTGCACAATTTAATATGAATTAATGTATATTTTCATGTGTTAGCTCTTACGTAATATCCGCAGATATAAATCTGTATCAAGGGTTATTAGAAACAGCATGCTATATACCAATAGTCTGATCTTTATTGAAGCGTTTTTATATCGTAAATATGCATACACTAGCGTAATTCATTATAAGGAATTCTAACTCAAACAATCTTGGGAAAATAGCCATTTTTTTAGTGTTAAGCAGAACTAATCCTGCATTTATTCATATTGGGTAAAGTTATGAAAGTTATCAGCATTGAATGTGTCCTAATAGATATTACAAACGCATAAGTCAGTTTTAAGACAAATTATGCAATCTAACCAATGTCATCAGTAATGTATGACAAAATTGTAGTAAACCGTTATCAAAGCTATGCATCGTCTGATGTGAACGTCACTTCCAGTTATCTGAACTGCATTAAGAATGATTGAGAAACACCACGAACGAACAAGAGACACTGAGATAGTGTCGGCACATGCATTCATTAATCATATTGCATAGTATCTGTCAGTATGTGTATATTTCAACATGTGAGAACAAAACGCCTCAAAGATGCCCCATAATGTTCCTAACGAATTGCACAGCGGTCTCTTATGCATCTCTTCAACACCATACATATGCCAAATAAACTTACGAAGTTTTGACAAACGGATAAAACATACTCTAATTAAGCCATACGGCCGAAATGTTTGAGGCTATGTGAGTGTGTAAAAGTACCTCCATCTGTATAAGTACTTTAACTGTCATGTGTCCGGAGGTATAATTTGCTAAATCCGAAAGTTTGCTTGCTTCTTTAGTTGAATGTTTAGCCGTTTTTAACAGTACATTGTATTTCAGTCATATCACGGCGGTCATTTTACCAACTCACACGTTACCTGGTTAGCTTTTTTTACCAATATTGAGTGCCCTCACTTATGTAAGTAATGATACACAGGTAAAAAACAAACACCAGTGAATAACACTCGGTTTACCGCCTTGGTACGGTCAATGCAAAGCATAGCATTAGGGATGTAACACCGGTTTAAGGCTGCCCAAACCTCACACTTTGCTCAGATTTGGCCCATTTAAAATGATATCATGTTCTAAATGACAAAAAAAATGGTTTTCTATATCAGTCTTCAAAATTAGTTTAAATATAGTTAAAATAAGTTATCGTTACATGCGCATAAAATGTCGGAACAAATAATATGCCTAACATCTTCTACAACATTGGTATAAGTGAATCTTTGTTTTAAGCAATCTTCTTTTTATAACATCGGATCAGCCAAAAATGAATTACATTTTTATCAACAATTGAATTATTAATGGATCCCATTTAAGCGACAGACTAAACATAACAGCCTGACCTTTATGTTAATTAATAGTGCTTGATTTCATAACATACGGTTTCAATCTAACCTACACCAGATGGTGCATCCAAGATGGTAGAGTGATCCCTTGTCTTGATGTGGTCAAAATTCTCCGTCTTGAATTTAATTGTTCATGTTCAGTCAACTGCAACATAATTATATATTTAACAATAAAACAGTACAGAAAGCTTTAATGAGTTTGTATTATTTAGATAGTCTATTTTACCATGACCCAGCATAGTCGATTAAATTGAAGAGATTTAAAATCAATACAAGTTGAACAACTTTAATTGTTATGTTTTTGTGTTTTGCATATACATATAGTGTATAACTTCCATGTAAAGATAATTGAATTGCTGTTAACTAAAACAAGTTTGCACAGTACAGGAGCTCTGCAAACTAATCAAAATTTTACAATGGTATAATGGTCTAGCAAATCTTCAATTTGTTTTGGCATGTCAATACTTTCCATTAAGGCTATAAAATACAATCATCGTGAGAACACTTTAATTGTAGTTTTCTGAATTGTTAATATTCTGCATACTGGTTTAAATAAATATGTTTAAGCCTTGATTAAAACATAGTTCCAAGCTGATATGCAAATCTAATTGCAAACACATTATCTACTAAACAATAAGAGATCTTAACCAAACTCGATTCATGCCCATTAAACAATAACAGTAAAACTGTATTTGATCCAGCTTCAAATTCCACTTGGACAAAATAAGATGGCAAACACAAAAAGAAGCAGCATATGATAAAACACTTGTTCAAATGAAAACAATATTGTTAACTTCATGGATCTATAAACATAACAATTGCCTATGCACATCTTCAATTGACACTGTACATTTCCAAAGGTGCATTTATGGCACAATATTTGTTCACGGAGGACACAATGATGAGGAAGCTGTTTGTAGTACTAAATTCACAAACGTAGTCAACATTAAGTTTATTTCCGGAAACAAAATCAAATGAGCATGGGACATGAACTTGTTCATAGTTGCTCGGATTCCAGTTTTACAAAAGAATGTATATAACTGCATAAATTGCATTATTTATAAATTAACCTTTGACAGATTCCGCTTCCGGAAATATGTGCACAACACATCAATTTCGCCGCGGTTCACAATCATTTCAGAATCGTATTCGTCATGACATTGTTTGCATTTGCATTTTCCCTTTGATGATATATTAAAACATGGAGCCGAGTCGGACGTGTATTCCGAGAATATTTCTTTGAGCATCCGACAATACCAATATTAACAATATCAGTGTGATTGTGTCCATGAAAAATTGACTGAACTCTGCTCACATTATGAGCAGCTTTATGATTCATATCCGAATCCAATATCTAATAGCGGCGAGTCAAAGATCAAGTGCAGGAAAATTGTATCATTTCCCGATTGAATCGCCAGACTGCCCTCTCATGGTCATTCAAAAGCTGTACGGTGTAATCATTTCGAACACTAGAGTGGAACTTCTATACAAGAAACGTCACCACAAAGACGCTTGTATGTTAACAGTAGCGTCCGTATTTGTCGTAGTACAAGCTTACAATTCCTTATGTCTGTTTCTATTAAATGGACTGTCAGAATGACGATTAAAAATGTCATTTATTCAAAAAGAATATAAACAGAATATGCAAAAACGTGAAACGAATATCAGCGAGACCGCTAGGTTTCCTGAGTGTTTTTGACCATGATTTCAATAAGCCAGAGGAAGGACGTACAGCGACCTCCGACAACCGACCCAAATAAAACGTGATTATTAAAATTGATTATTTTGCAACATTAAATGTGTATTTTGCCTTGCTTAGTACCCTTGTGTTGTGAATTTTTTTTAAAGACGAGGCCAATATGTTGTGGCCTGATTTTCATGTGATTACAGCGTTAATCAGGATCATAGTCTGAATAAAAACAGTTATTGGTGGTTCAGTGTACGTGTGATTGTGTATTGTAATAGATTGTATATGGCAAATCAACTTCTAGGTTCGAAAACATTATTGATTGAGTTGCAAAATTTCTCATCCAAAGCAAGATGATGATGTAGAGTATCTGGATCTATCTGAAAAATAAAGAATAAAGAATATATAGTTCTATTTTAAAACATATGTTCACGATTGAATAATAAGTTTGATCTAAATGGTATGATATGGCTGGTAGTTTCATACCTAAATATCTTGACATCATTCACATATAATATGAAAAATGGAAAATATGGACATATTACCTATGTAAAGTGGGCAATAAACAAAGGTTATTATCAGACAACATAGCTTAATTTTTGTAGTCAACGCCAGAATTATTTTTGCGTGATGTACTTTTGAACAGCATGGACGTATAATAATTTGATTTAGAAATGTCAAACTTTGCTATTGTGTTTAAGTAAGGATAAACAGCATATCGATATGCATAGATTGGTCAATTATTGCCCCAAAACTATTAAAGTGAGAAAAGCTGTTATGAGATCGACGTGCCATTAACACAAATATTCACCCCGATAAACATTTACCACGTTTTTAAGAGTTTCGTAGCACAAAGCGTGACAGTGTGATGTGGCTTTAAGGCACCATCCATGTTAATCTTATGAATAATATATGTTTTGAGTGTGTATTTTATATTTAAAAAAAAGTGTTACCAGTCATTTAATTGTTCAATTTTCAACGTATACATGTATCTTGTCTCTTAAAGGTTTATACACAATATTGTCATAACATTGTTATAAAAAAAGTTTAACTGATTGAGTTTGTCTTCACTTATATTTCAAACATTTTTAAAGGTAAAAGTACGAATTATTTATTTCCACTTTTAACCAACTCCAAGTCTTTAATATCATGAGCATCACCGTTGAGGTTCTACACACGCTTGTATCTTTTAGTTGTTTAAATAATAATGTTCTTTTTATATAAGTCTTTTATAGGCCTACCCTGGCGTTAAACGTTTATTATTGACTTTGTTCTAACTTTCTTTGTTTTAAATATGTTTCCATGTGCACATTGTAATTATTTTGTCAGCTGCGTATTCGGTTTTTATTGTATCAATTTAAATACCAGTCAGAACAAAACAGCAACATTCATGTTTGGTTCATGCACAAGCGTCTGTTTTCCAATCTTCATGTAAGCATGATGTGAAAAGCAACTTTTAAGCAAGCATACTTTCTAGCAGACATTTCAACATCAATAGCTTTTATGTGAATTTTGTGTTCACTCTTAATCTGAGAATTGACATTTTTCAATAACTTTTTATTGCTCAACAATTTACGAAAGATATCTAGAACTTTAAATATGTTCATAGGCGAGAACTATATGTGCAATAACAACTGTAAGGCCTTTTGGAGGATTGCCTCCGTTGATAAGCAAACGTTTACGGGTCTGGGAACTCCATACATTCCACGTCAATAGTTACAGTAATACAAGAGACAATTATAATAATGCTGCTACACTTTCTAATTACAACATCTGCATTTACTGAAGTATATTGTTTCTGAAAATAATAATGCATTATCCCTGTTAATCGTAATTTTGCCGAACTTTGCGGCATTATATACCTTGTCGCGAAACCTTTACTCATATGTGAGCTCACGTACACATGAGTGTGGAACCAGCTGTGATCCTATAGAAACTTCTAAAAGCAAGCATCTGAGGTTTCACTAATGTGTGTGGGGGGAGGGTGGCGATGCAGCTATAATGCTATACCGTGGTCTTACAGAGGTCTCTGTGGAGATAAGAGTGATTCTACAGAATCTCCAGAAAAAATCAGCGGTGGTCTTACAGGGGCCTGTGTGGGATAAGAAGTGATCATACTAGAATATATATATGCAATCAACTGTTATCATACAGAGTTCTATATAAGGACCAAAAGTGAACCTACATAAATCTCTTTCAGGAATCAGCTGTGGTCTTAGAGAGGTATGTGAGGGGACCAGAAGGGATCCTACATGAATCTCTATAAGAAATCAGATGGGCTCTTAAAGAGATCTGTAAAGAATTCAGCTGATGTCATACAGGAATCTCTATAAGGAACCAGCTGAGGTGTTACTGAGGTTTGTGCAAGGGACCAGTAGTGACACTACATAAATCTCTTAGAGTAATCACATGTGATTTTAATGAGGTCCGTGTTGGGAACCAGCATTGATCATACATAGATCTATATAGTGCATCAGCTGTGATCTTACCTAGGTCTGGGTCTCAACCATTAGTGATTCCATAGAATTATGCGTCGAGAACATGCGGTGATCTCCTTTGGGAATCGGCAGTAGGACCCAGTTTTGTTTCTGTGAATAAATTAAATGGTCCGTTTCACTAATACATCTGCAGTTCCATTTTACGTTCGTTCCTCGGAGTTTCTTTTTTTGTGATCGTCTTCGAGATGTGCATAAACCCAGCTTGTGATGTACCATCAAAGTTATGTGCATGAATCCATTAAATTACCATAACAAATCTGTTTAGTAAGTTATCTAACTATTACAACTCGTTATTTTTAAATGTACGTTTACCTTTAATGTTCAACATATTGACCTTATTGTTGATGCTGGAATAGCAATAAGAAGTTTGGAAAATGATCTCATTCATTTTGAGCATATATCATAACTGGATTGTATATAGCGCTATTGAAACTATTCATACATTGGTCGCTAGAGCTCTTATTAACGCAGTTCTATGAAATTACCATTCAAATTTGTGAAGCTTCAAGAAGGAAAGTGACGGAAACAGGGGCGAAATGAATATCTCTTATCAAAATATTGTCATTGATAAATGCGATACTATATGAATATGAGAGTGGAAGGAATAACATACTGGTCTCACCACTTGCGAGATGGTTGAGCCAATATGTTCGCAGCATGTGAAATCAATCCAGGATGTTCCGTAGAAGTGCCATGGTAGGCAATCAGCTTTGTCGAACAATTGCGCTTTCAATCATAAACTTCATGCAGAATGATATAATTAATGTATTTTTTGCACGTTATTCGGTTCCAAAGTGCTAGCACTCTAGTTGCTAATGTACATATCATTCATCTGAGAGTAATTACCAAACGACGATGATTACTTTGATTGTGTAAATATTTTGTCACGCTTGACTTATCAACGTAAAAAATGTTTTGTTTGTTCGCCTGTTCACTCTAAAATGCCTGGCAATCGGTGCATTTATTTGTAATTTTAACTATATTTTTGTCAACTGCATATATAATCTTTTATATCTCAATTCTTGGGCATGAAAAGTTGCGATATTTCTTTGGGCGGCATACGTATATACTGAAATAAATAAATAAATTGCTCAATTACAGATGAATGGATGACTATTCTCAAGTGTGAACTCTTACGTTATTACTCGGATAGGATTGTGTATGAAGAGTTATTAGAAACAGTATGCTTATTACCGTTAGCTTTGTTTTAAATGTCAGAGTTAATATCATAAATGTGAATATACTAGCTATAATTACTAGTTCGAATGTATAAAACTAGTGCTCTTTTATGAGAAGGCCAAAGCATTCTTTTGCTTTCTAGATACATACATGTTTCAATATCTAAATATATGGATATACTATGTAACAGCAATGATACAAAAATGTATGTCATTACTTTATGTATGCAAAAGTCAGTCCCGTTAATTCGATACACTTTATATTAACCTTGTAGGGCAGCTTATATCAAGAAACATTGATGGACCACAAAAACCATTATAAATCATTGAAATATTCCCCTACACATGTTGCTTCAATCAGATTGCACATTATCTTACAGTTTGTGAATATTTCAACATGTGATTGGAAAACTGCACCAACCCGAGCCTCACTGTTCCTTAGATTGTTGCACGGCAGTCGAGATTTATGTGTGCTTTTAACAAATTTCAAATTTATCAAAAGACTTGTAAAGCCAGAATTGAAAATACTGTAAAAAAGCAATAACATGGATATGGACCTTCTCAAAATGTCAAAACTCAATTTGCATGCAATTAAGACAACCGCGTTCCGCATCTCTTTTCTGGTGCAATGAAACACTCAGCATATCAGGCATTTTCTGCACTAATTAAATCGGCATAAAAGTAGAATTTTAATCCATCAAAATTCTGTTAGAGTTTCAAATCTTAATGGGAATTTGTTCGGCCTTCTCGTCACTGCCAACACAGGGTTTCAATTTGAATCTGTGTTAACCAATTTTAGATCTGACACTGAATGGTATATTCTCGGTGATATCAATATTTGTTTTTTCAAATAAGAAATCTGTTTTATATAAATCTTGTTTACAAATACTTAGTATTTTTAACTTGTCACAGCTTATTAATGGGCCAACCAGAATTACAGCTAACTCCTCTAGTCTGCTGGATCATGTTATATGTAGCCACCCTGACAAGATTGTTCAGTCTGGTACCCTGCCTGTTGGGCTTAGTGACCACCTGCATGTATATTTTACTCGAAAGACACAGACAGGTGTTTTAAAAAACATAAACACGTTGTTATAAGATCAATGAAAAATTACAATTTTGAAACTTTTTTACATAATCTTAAACTTTGTGATTGGTCCAGTATGTTTACTGCCATTTCTATAGAAGATTCTTGGTTGTGTTTTACAGACTTGTTCTAAGGTGTGTTAAATACTGTTGCTCCAATAAAACAGATTAGATTTAAGCAAAGGAGTGAACCTTGGTTCGATTCAAACATTTTAGAATAAAATAGTATTAGAGATTCTTATTTGTTCAAGTATAACAAATTTAAACAGAAAGAAATGTATAGTAAATGTTGTTTTTTAAATTAAAAAAAAAATGGTACAAAGACAGGTGAAATCTGCCAAGTCGGATTATATCTCTCATCAGTTAGAGGAAAAAAGTGTAACCCTAAAAGGTTATGGTCTCATTTGAATGACCTTGGATATAGTAATAAGACAAAATCGTCACCAAATGTTGTGTTAAATATTGAGAATGAAAATTGTTTTGAACCAGCTTAAATTGATAGTCATTTTAACATATGTTTGTACTACTGTAGCTTCTGTGTTGGTTGACAAGCTACCAGTACCATTCAATATTTTTACTGCTGATTTTCATTGTTTTAAACAGTTTTATAAAGACAGAACTCAAAAGGATGTACAATTTAAACTTCATACTGTCAGTGGAGAATATATTTATAAACAATTGTGTAAATTAAATTGTTCTAAAAGTACAGGGCTAGATGACATTCCTGCCAAATACTTGAAAGATGCTACACCTTTTGTGAAAATACACATTACTTTTTTAGTCAGTAGCTCTATTACTTCTAATACAGTTCCTAGTGATCTCAAATGTGCTAAGGTTAAACCACTTTTTAAAAAGAACAATAGATCTGATGTTTCTTATAACAGACCTTTTATATGAATATAAAAGTGGTTTTAGATGTAACTATTCCACTGACTTTTGTCTTATCCACCTTAACGGCCATATAAAGGGTCAAACTTCAAAAGGCCTTTACACTGGTATAATAATGCTAGACATTCAGAAAGCGTTTGACACGGTTGACCATGGCATTCTATGTCAGAAACTCAAGACAATGGGTTTTGAGTCAGTGGAGCTAAATGGGTCAAGTTCCCCCCGGGTACTACTTCCCTGTACCCCGGGTACTTGGAAGTATACTTCAAAGTACCCGGGGTACGGGGAAGTATACTTCAAAGTACCCGGGATACGGGGAAGTAGTACCCGAAAAAAATTCGTACCCATTATTTTTCGTACCCATTTTTTTTCGTACCCCAATTTGTTTTTCGAACCAAATTTTTTTTTCGTACCTAATTTTTTTTTACATATTTTTTTCGTACCCAAAATTTCGAAAAATTTGGGTAAGAAAATTTTGGGTACGAAACAAAATGTAGGTACGAAAAGTTTGGGTACGAAAAAATAATGCCAAAAAAAAATGGGTACGAAAAAATATTTGGGTACGAAAAAAAAATGGGTACGAAAAAAAATTGGGTACGAACAATTTTGGGTACGAATTGTTTCCGGGAACTACTTCCCCGTACCCCGGGTACTTTGAAGTATATTTCCTCGTACCCCGAGTACTTTGAAGTATACTTCAAAGTACCCGGGGTACGGGGAAGTAGTACCCGCCCAGGGGAACTTGACCCATTCAGCGTCAGTGGAGTGGTTTCAATCTTACTTAACAGGTCGTAATCAAATGGTAAATGTCAATAATACTATGTCAGAATTTATGGATATCACATGCGGTGTCCCACAGGGAAGTATTTTAGGGCAGCTCCTGTTTTTATGCTATGTTAATGATATGGGTATTAGTATTAGCAAATCATGTNATGAATAACAAGATTGTATTATAACCAGTAATTTTTTAAAAATAATATATGCTAATTACTATTTGATCTCAAGACTATAGTCTCAAGTGTTAATGAATGATATTTTTATTTTTTATTAATGCCACCATTTTCTTACTTTTGACACCCATCTATAGGACCCCATTGGAAATAAGTTGTAAAACTTTCATGGGTCATCCTGTGTTATATATATCATGTCTTGAATTCAACATCTTGTAACTTCTTGTTATTTCATGTCTCTGCCAATTATACTGACTAGTAACTTGTAACTGAATGTAACTGATTAAATTTGACTGTGATTTATAAATGTGATCTATCAATGCATTGTGATTTTAAATATTATTATGTGATTATTGCAATCTAATTGTTAATGTTGTGACTTGAATGTATTGTATGAACTGTACTTGTATGACATATAAATATATATATATATTTACACGAATAAATCAATCAGTTCACTATGTGTTTGTTTTGAATACTTTTACCACAGCTGATTCCATGCATGGACTTCCGTAAAAATCATATCTGGTTCCCAACACTGATAATCGTAGAAACATATTCTGAATATATTCTGATAACTGATTCCTAACAAGGACCTCCGTAAAAGTACAGCTGGTTCCGTACACGGACTTCCATAAAAACACAACTGTTTCCCTTCATGGACAACTGATTCCCTTCATGAACCTCCTTAGAAGCACATCTGGTTCACTACACGTACCTCCGTATAAGCACAGCTGATTTCCTGCTCGGACTTCAATAGAAACACTTGTAGCTGATATCTTGCATGGGCTCCCGTAAATGTACAGTTTGTTCCCTACACGGACTTCCGTAGAAATATAATTATATGATTATTTATTTTTTACATGTTTTATGTTTCTTTAGAACGTTACCAAACAAACATATCATCAATAATTAATATTAACAAATTCTTTTATTTTCGTTTGTCGTTTCTGTTGCTGTATAACTGCGTTTTAAAGGGACTGTAAACCACGAATGGCGAAAAAAGAAAAGTTCTGAAATACCGTATTTTTTACAATTATTAGTNAAGAATAAATCAATCAATTCACTATGTGTTTGTTAAAAGCAAAACACAATATAAACAACTCAAATCTCTATATTTGTTTCTGTTAACATATAAAAAAACATAGACATTTCAAGATTAAACTTATACCACAAAGAGAACTTTTGAATTATTAGAAACGTTTTGAGCTTCCATATTACGTCTGTTAGAATTACTACAAAGGCCTGTAATTATTATTATTTCCAGCAAAAACAATCCGTATTCAATACAATTATTTGTATTTAACACGAATTCATCCACAACATGTTTTAATACTTATATTTTTCTAAATAAATACTGTATCAATGGTTAAGTCAATTGCCTCCAAAATTAATCTCTTTACAGCAGATGATTAATTAAATAAGAAAATATAGCATTTTTCAATAATATTATACATGTAAACTTAAGTACCCTGGCCTTATCTACTTTAACAGATCAAACACAAATTACACAAAACTCAGCCTTAATTATAAAAATTGTTAAGAATTCCAATAACTCGCTGCATATTATTATTATCTGTCAGTTCAACTATATGAATTAATGAAAGTCGTGTGTATAATCATAAAATCGTGACCGAGAATGGTCACTTATTTGTAAACAATGAGAGTGACCAGTGGCTACCATTATCGAGAGATTCAAACGGTTTTCGCGCGTTCACAGTGTTGTGGATACCACAACACGCATGACACGTTGTCGTATGAAGAAGACAGTTCAGACATGGCTCCCGAAAAATACTGTTGCTCAAAATGGTCAGAAAACGGCTCATTTCGGTCATTTGTTTTGCAATTGAACACATAGTAATAGTCGAAGTCATGGTCATTGTCCAAGACGGCCAGTAGAAGTCCTTCTTTTACGCCCCCAGTTTCTGTTATCAATTAAAAAGTCGCAAAACATAGCATTTAAGAAAGGACGATTATTAAAATAAAAATATATAACGATACATGTCATTTGGACGTAGATTGCATACACTGTATGAAGACGAGCATCGGTATTATGCCGTTTGTTTGATTTTCGAAGCAGATCCATTAAGAGCATGATTTGTAACGCGTAGTAACACAATTGTGAAAAGACTGCTTATCTTTTGATAGGAAATGTATTGAATGCAGTGATGGAGAAACGTATAAGGTAGAATCTTAGTCAGAATCGGACTGGGATTGTATTGTTTCTTATCCCTGTTTATATAATTGGAGTTATGTTTTTTGAATTGGATTGAAGTATTGGTTTAATAAGAATTATTTTCCAATTATGTGACTCAGACATAGCGCTGCGATACTTAGATTCTGGTCGTATGTCTGTTACATGTATCTAATAAACGAATTGATTCCTTTGTTCAAAGATGTATTGACTATTACTGTTTATTACCTTTACGTCGGAGAAGGTGTAATATCTTTTGATGTACATCGTCTTGTTTTGAATACTTTAACCACAGCTAATTCCATGCATGGACTTCCGTAAAATCACATCTGGTTCCCTACACTGATATCCGTAGAAACATATTCTGAATATATTCTGATTACTGATTCCTAACAAGAACCTCCGTAAAAGTACAGCTGGTTCCGTACACGGACTTCCGTAGAAACACAACTGTTTCCCTTCATGGACGACTGATTCCCTTCATGAACCTCCTTAGAAGCACATCTGGTTCATTACACGTACCTCCGTTTAAGCACAGCTGATTTCATGCTCGGACTTCAATAGAAACTCTTGTAGCTGATATCTTGCATGGACTTCCGTAAAAGTACAGTTTTTTTTCCGTCTACACGGACTTCCGTAGAAATTGTATATGATAATTTATTTTTACATTTTTTTTTATGTTTCTTTAGAACGTTACCAAACAAACATATCATAAATAATTAAAATTTACAAATTCTTTTATTTTCGTCTGTCGTTTCTGTTGCTGTATAACTACGTTTTAAATAATTAACTCATTATGTAGAATAGGCATTCATCAATAGTGTCAAATAAATTAAAACGACCAATGAAAACTGTTTTTATTTTTACAGATACGTATTCAGTAAGTTGTTGTTTAGGGAAAGAGTTGTTTTTACTGTTTTGGCGTTCTTCTCGTAAAAAGGAAAATAATGGTTTTTATCCTGTATATTCGTCGTATATATCACAATGCTTTGGATTTGTCTATTTTCAGTTTAATATCATGTGAGATTATCACTTAACTATTATTGCACATGTAATTATTTTGTTCGTTACGTTTTTTGTGTCATTAAAAACAACTGGAGTTCAATATTCGATTTGTTTGGGTAAAACCGTATTACCAATATTGTTTTCGTTAAGTATTGAATGGTGAATTACCATTTGATCACATTTTAATGTGAGTGAATGTGTGTGATAACAATTATAATGTGGTAACTGCCCTAACAGTAATAACAAATGTATATAATGTTTTGCATCGATTCAATGTTCCTACAAATATATGCACTCGTGCTTACGTACGTACCTTTCTTGTTGTATGACTGTTACTGACATATGTGCTGTTTTTGGGACTCCTTAGCCCATTTTGAACTGGCAATTCTTTTCTTTTCAGTAGTTGTTTTAATAAAAGACTGTAATGAGTAATTTAAAAGTGCTCAAAAGTTAATGATGCTATATTGTGTGCTATTAAACAATTAGTTATATGGATGCAATTGCCGTAACAGCCTGGTATAAGAGAATTCCCCCCGAAAGGCCTCTTTAATGTTTTATGACAATGTTATCGCTCTAGGCCCATCTTCATTAATCGGTGAAGATTGAATGATGTAACAAATTATTCCACGAAACAAAATTTATTGGAGGTAAAAAAATACTCTTTAAAAACAAGTAATGTTCCTAAGATTTGTAAAGAAGTTAAACAGTTAAGTGTCATGCATGAAACTGGCAGACTATTAAACAGTTTCTTTAAGGTGTGTTGCGGCAGTTTATTTAACCGACGATATATTTATGGCAACACCGATGCTATTATCACAACCCAATAGTTTTGTTATCAGAATCATCACACATTTATGACCGAGTAGGTTCATAATAGTTACTCAGTGGTTCGATCCCAGGTGCGGTTAACTTTTTTTAATTCTTTTTTGCTTTCTTTTATTTTACTCTTGTTTTTTTCCTGGATATCTTTAGTCCTGTTGTTTACATTAATCAATTTAAAGCATTTAATCACAAACTTCAAAACATGCCGAAATCTGTCAACAAGTCCCTGTTATGGATGATTAAGGTCGAGTTTGATACTGTATGGTCTTATGTTTGTGATTAAATATTGTATTAGTGTTGTGTTTTAGTAAGCCGTTGTGATCCCAATTAAGATTGTAAACAATCTATAATGTTTATGCATATCTCTAACAGTCTATGTACCGGTACTTGGGTTTCGCCTAATTGCTGTATTTTAGGAAATTTGACATAGACGGTAGGGATAGTTAAACAAAAAAATCTCTGTTAAAAGTGCGGTGACCCCCCTTTTTTATTTTTGTTTTATGATAACAATATGTAGATGAATATATTTGAGCAGTTTCGCAAAAAGTTATTAGATAGAACTTTTTTAAATTCCATTTTTGTGTTATCGTATAACTTCGTA